>VWPV01010115.1:0-24018 GCA_013389885.1 Geococcyx californianus
CATCCCATCCCATCCCATCTCATATCACATCCTATCTCATCCCATCCCACACCATCTCATCATATTGCATCCTATCTCATCACATCCCACTCCATCTCATCATATTGCATCCTATTCCATCCCATCATATTGCATCCCATTCCATCCTATCCTATCTCATTGCATCCCACCCCATCCCATCGCTTCGCATCCCACCCCAATCTATTGCATTGCAACGCAGCGCATTCCATTCCACCCCATCTCATCCTACTGTACTGCATCGCATCGCATCGCATCCTATCCTATCCTATCCTATCCTATCCTATCCTATCCTATCCTATCCTATCCTATCCTATCCTATTGCATCGCACCCTATCCCATCCCACCCCATCGCATCGCATCCCATCCCATCGATTCCCATCCTACCGCATCGCACCCTACGCCCCCGCACGGCACGGTCGGCCGCGTGTCCCCGCCCCTCTGCCGGAGGCCCCGCCCCTCTGCCGGAGGCCCCGCCTCCTGCCGCCCCGCCGGGCGCGGCGCCGCTCTCGCTTCCCGTCTCTGTTGCCGGCGCCGCTCTTCCCCGTTTCCGGCTTTCGCGCCTTACCGGGCGGAAGTGCGCAGCGCGGCCATGGCGGCTGTGGACATCCGAGGTAGGACCGGGGCTCGGGCGGGCGCTCGGGGCTCCCCGCTGTGGCCCTGGCTGGCGAGGCCCGCGGCCCTCGGCGCCGGGCCCTGGGGCGCGGCGCGGCTGTGCAGCGCCTTGGGCTTCCCGCCGGCTTGGCCGCCCCGGGGCAGCGGCGGCTCAAGGGGCAGGGTCGGTGTAACGGCCGCCGTCGTGGCTGGTTGCGCTGTGCCAATGGTGCCCGCTGCAAGGAGCGTTCAAGTGAACAGTGAGGTTTGGGCAGAGGTGCGGGGGTAATAGAGCTGCTCCCTTTGTTAGTGCCCTGCAGGGGCACTGGAGCTGCTGAGTTGGTTTGTGTGTCTATGGAAACTCTGCACAAGAGGAGTATGAGACGTTGCTAATCCAGCTTACATAATGATAAGGAGCTGGGAGGAAAAACTCCAAAAAGTAGTTTTCTTGGGCATGAGGCAAGCCGGGGGAGTATGTTCAGGGACGCCGGGGAAGAACAAGCCTTCCTTCTTGTAGGCTTCCACCTTTTTAGGTGGAGTGAGAAGGTCCTGGCGTGAGATGATAACATAAGGGAACAGCTGAAAAAGAATTTTTGTTCTGAAGTGTGGAGGAAAGTGGGAAGCCCTGGCACGTGTGGGAATTGGCACACCAGACTAAAGCAGTGAGCGAGGCTGGTGATCTGAACGGTGCTTTGGGTGGATGCTTGGGTGGACCAAGTATTAGAAAAGCCAGAAAGAAAGCTTAAGTAATTGGCAACAAGGAAGGTTTGGGTGACATTACAGGTATATGAATAGAAAGAAAAGAATGTTTTTAAGGAAGAGTGATATTTGAATGACGTATTGAAGAAAGTTTACATTGTAAACAAAATACAGGTTAAAGTACTGTGAAAAGTTTGAACTTTGAGAGAGGAAGAGAGGTTTGAGAGGGCGTGAGAAAGGAAATTATTTTTCTCCATAGGAGTGTCTGAATGGAACCATGCTTAAAGCCTATGTGGTGAAGTCCTGGGGAGTGACCAAAGCAGATACTTAGGGAAAGCTTGTGAGGTGTTAATTTGGATAACGTCACAGAGATTTTCCTCTCTTCTTCTTAAAATACTTTTAATAATGATGCCTGCAGTCCTGTTTGCTTTTTTAACTGCCTTGTTTGAGATTGCAGCAAGGAGCTGTGTGGACACTTCATGGCAGGAGTGCTGTATTAAGTTATTAGCTGTGTGAGAACCTTCTATCATAATCTAGATCGTTTAAGCTTCCTCAAAGTCTTGTATCTAATATGGTTACATATAATAAGTTGAGTTTGAAGTACGCTTCTGTTTTTAAGCTGTCAAACTATTTTACTTTTTCTCTGGGTTTGTTTGTAAGCCTGGCATTGGGCTGCCCAGCCAGCAATGCCAGATACAGCATATCATGTGAATTGCTGTCCTCATATTTTTTGCCATGGTTTGCTGGATTCTCTGCCAAATTGTCTTGACATTTGTGGCAGACTGGCAATATCATCACAAGCACTTTTGCATCTGTGATGCAAATTCCACAAAAATTTCTTTGAGCAAGATGTCCTGTTTTTGAAAGGAACAGGGAGGCAGAAACACCATCCTTCCTTTCTCATAACCCAAAATAAATAGAGAGTGCTCCCTTCTTACTGGGAATAACAGGGATATCGGGTTTATGGTTGGTTTTGTTCTTCCTCCCCTTTTTCCAGGAATAGTTTAAGAACAATCTTGCTAGCTATAAAGGCAATTCTATTTATTGGCACTAAACAGCTATGGATAATTGAGCTTTAGAGCCCAACTTTATATTCTGCCTTGCAATACCTTTATCAGTTTATATACAGCATTATAGTTGTATATCTGTGCAGCTTGCCTGACATTACTCTTGAGAAATATAGTAATTGTTAATGATACAAACAAGAAAAAACTTTTATTTGAAATGTAAAATGAGAATTTATTATGGCAAGAATGCATTTTGCTTTTGTTGGAAGGAAAGATTGTCTTTTGGTTTTGAAAGACATTTAGAATAATCAATGCTACCACAACATAAGTGCTTAATAATGGATTTTAGTGCCATGTTTCTGACTTGGATTTTTTCCTCTGCTCTATGAAAGAATTAGGCTGGCAATTCTAAACATGGGAAAAAAGATTTGCTGTTTATGCTGCATTTTTCATGTTTTGCTGGGCAACTAGTGTTACTCTATTAACTGTTCCTCAGAGAAGCTGCAAATAGTGTATGAGCTGACATTTTTGGAACAGATCAGTCATCCTTGAGCATGCTGAGCTGTCACAGAAGATTCACAGTAGAATGATAAGTGGGAGTTCTGGGTTTGTATGTAATGCATCATCATAAGGAAATGGTTCCTATGAGAAGGGAATTTCAGTTCTTCATTCAGCGTTCGATGACTTCTCATTGCTTATGTGTTTTTAATTATAATCAATGCATGCCTTTATTTCCTGCTTTCTTGTGTCTTGGAAATTCTGTTTGCTACTTCTGCTGTAATTTAAAATGGATGATTGTCAGGGTGCTTTTCAAGGCGACTCATGGATCTTCAGTATTAGCAGATCTGTTGACTGTGGGACCAATTGTTGGAACTGTTTAATTTGGTCTGCTAGAGGAATATAATTTTGCTGGAGTGTAATCTAAAAATCCAGGGATTTTAATTCAAATGACCCCAAGTCTGTTGGAACTTAGCAAGCATATAGTGATTTGCAGGTAGTAGAGTATGTTTCATTTAAAAAGCTTGCTTTTTTATATAATTATTAATACTCTGTAGTTAGATGTCTGTAATATCCACTGAGTTACAGAATAAGCAGTGTGCCGCAGACAGTTTTGCAGATTAATTGTGGAGTTGGGCATAGAAGCTCTTGTTCAAGACTGCTGGGAAATGTCTTCCCAAAGACAGTATCTTTGTGTCCACCATTTGGGTTATTTTTGTTTATTGTGGATTTCACCTACATCAAAAGTATTAATCATCTTTGAAATATAACAGTATCAGCTACTGTGATATCACAGAAAGATGTATTTTAATAACAGAATATCTTAGAAATGTTACCAATATCACTATTTCACTATTATTTTTCATTCAGTAGTTCACTCATTGGCCTTAGCAGAAGAAAACTCTTAATTTAATTAATAGATCTCTGAGGTGTTTTACCTATTTTCAAGGATCATAGTTTACATCTTGGAAACTCATTTTGTGAGAAATAAACTGTTTCAAACATGACCAGGCTCAGATTTGGTGTGAAATGTATCAATTTTTTTCCCCTGATAACTGATCCTGACTTAGTTTAGTAAATTTAACTTGCTTGAGACCTAGCTTTCAAAAGGAGTGGTGCTTTAGATTGTCTTTTTACTGAGATAATGCTGTGGTTCAAAAAATAAAGTGTATATAATACTACTGAGTAGAAGCAATATGTTAATATTATATATGCTATCAGAGCTCATTAAGTCCCACCAAGACAATGCATGCACACAGACCCTGCTCACATTTTTGAAACATAAAGGTATACCAGCAGCTAGTGGTCATGGAAGGAGAGGTCCAATAAAAGACTATATTTATTTTTTACCTACAACAGAACTACAGAAGGTTAAATGGTATCGTTTATTATTGGAACTCTGTGAAACATGCTTTTAATTAGAACTGGTTTGTGTGAGGCTGTGTTCCACCGCCTTTCCCTGCTGTAATCGTTAACTGTTGGCAGTTTCCTCTTGGAGTTATTTGTAGTGTTTCTGGCTGCTTAGGCACTCAATGTAGGTTTCTCTTTCCAGATAACCTCTTGGGAATTTCTTGGGTTGACAGCTCCTGGATTCCAATATTAAACAATGGGAGTGTGCTGGACTATTTCTCAGAGCGAAGTAACCCATTCTATGATCGAACATGTAATAATGAAGTTGTCAAAATGCAGCGGATGACGCTGGACCATTTGAAGTAAGCTGTAATTTGGAATTACTTCCCTTGCAGCGTCCTTTGTCCCTCTATCCAGACACTTTGATGATTGAGTGGAAGTGTGCTGAAAAACACCTTCTGTTCTTACCAGTTTTGTCCAAAGACTTGCTAGAGGACCCGGCTTTTTTTTTATTTATTTATTTGGATGTCTTGTACTTGCTCTTATTAATTTTCAAAGAATTGTTATGTGTGGAAGATTCTATGTATGTTCTGAGATCCCAGTAAATCACATTTTAGATATTTATCTGAGTTAGAAAAGCTGTCTTCTCTCGTCCTCCCAGATTAACAGAACCCGAGTGATGGTAATGTAGTTAATTTTTTTTCTTTGGTGAGCAGGGCTTATGTTAGGGGATACTTTGGTTTCATAAATAGTTAGCGTTTCCATATCCTGCTGACTAAGTGCCATAATTAGTACATAATTCCTCTAAAGAGCTGGCTTTTTAGTATGGATAATAAAAATGAGTGTTGTAAATAAACTGATCACAGATGGTTGTGTAATGAGATTGCAGCATGCGCAAGTTAACTTTCTTTGCAGTTCTCCATCTGCTGCACTGAGCACAAGTGAGATGTTTGAGAACTATTTAAAGACTCCACAATATGATAGGGTGTGTGCAAGCTGAGCTGAAAGTTCTTTGGTAAAGTCAATTGTGCTCATATGTGGTTGCATAGAGCCTTTCACGAGACACACAGATGGTCACATCATACACTGGTCCTAACAAAGCTGTGTTTAAATGGCATCTCTATGATGACAGATTATCTCTCTTGCAATTTATTTTTTTTCCTAACAGGTTCTACTTAGATGTTGTGTCAGGTTGTTGGAACTCCCTTTATATATGCAGCTAGCTCTGGAAATCATATGCCTTTATTTTACCGCACATTATATGGAAAAGCTTCCAAAGCATGAGAAATTCATTGTACTCTCAGGCCCTTCGGTAGTGCTTTACATCTTGCAGATTTTACTTGGGGGAAGATAATTGTTCTGGTTGCTTCTTTTTCAGCCAGATGGTTGGAGTGGAGTACATCCTTCTTCATGCTCAAGAGCCTATTCTGTTTATTATCAGAAAGCAGCAAAGGCAATCTCCAACACAAGGTGAGGTTGCTCTTTTCTTGTCACTATTGAGAAGGTTGACCAGTTTGTTCCTAATTTGTGTTTTAATTACCTCTGGTTCCCCTTTTTGGTCTTTACCTTATATCTAAATAAAAGAATATGAAGCTTTGTGGTGGGGTGGAGAGATTTTCTGTGGCGGTGACCTCTAGTGTGCTAATAGCAGGTATTGCCATCTCGTGGTGAAATGTGAAAAGTGCAATGAGCAGAAAGTGCTGCCCTGTGGTATGTTTTGCCATGGGAAATCGATAGTAACATTCATGACACGTCTTATCTGTCAGGCTATGCAAGGGTTTTCATTTTAATTATTTGATTATAAAGCTAATGATATCCTTGGCTTGGATCTGATGAGCTTAGAGTAATTTGAGCTAACTGTCTGAAGTGGCTAGTATGTGATGTCAGTCTTACGCTGCACTATTCCCACTTTCAACTGTGGATTGGTTATACTGCTGAGGAGTATATTGTCAGTAGAAGATGACAACCCTTGTGAAAAATGACCATTAGATACTGCAAATGCTTGTTGTTTTGGTTATTCCTATAAGAAGTGAGTATTTAGGAATAATATGAGGGAATCATATGACAATATCCTTACAATGTTACTGATGACCTTTCAAAACCTTAGCTTTTTTTTCAATTGCATGTAAGTAACATTATTCCTTTTTAAACTTAGATTTGTTTATGCATTTGTGATTCATTAAAAGTTAACCACATTTCAATAGTTAGTGGACTGTGTTCTGTATTTGCTGCATGTATATGTAAAATAGGTTATTTCAGAATAAACTTTACAGACAAGAAAGGCAGGGTTAATGCTAATTTTTTTCCTTTTTTTTTTTTTTGAGTGACTTAGGCTCTGCATATGCATTTTGATCCTATACAGGACTTTGCCTTGTCTAGCAATGCTTCCTATCTGCTTATATCAGATAGTAGCCTCTTTATATTGAAGTTCTGTACTGAAAAAGAACATACGATTCCTTTAATAGATTTTTTGAGTTATTTCTTTATTAAAGGTTTTAAATCTAGCTTTCAAAAGGTAAGTATGGAAATACCATGCAGCTCTTAATTCCCTGGTGTGATGCTTATTAGATCAAGAGTAGAGTTGAGGCTTCCACAATATGTGTATTTCAATTTAGTGGATCTTAGCTGGGACTTTGGTAACGTTTTTCCCATTGTAACTGTACAGTTTGTGCTAGGTGTCTTGACTGACTTAGGTAACATTTGAGCTAGGGAACTACACATGTGTTTAATTTTATCACATTACAATTACTGTTGAGTTTGAGACAAAAGAATAGGTATGGAAAACTAAACTTTAACGATTTCACAGCTCTGCTGCAGAAGAAATGCTGCATGCCTGTCTTATGACTTCTTTGTAGTTGTTTTTGTTTTTTTTTTTTTAAAGTATATTTATATTTTCAGTCAAGTTTTTGCCTATTTGAAGTGATTTCGGAAAAATCTTTAAATTCAATGATTAGGAATAGCTACCTGTCTAGGAAAGCAGGCCTCTCTGGGACAGAGCTGTGGGCTGTTCGGTGTCTTGCTCCATTTCTAAGGCAATGCTGAGAATACTCTTTTCTTTTGAGGAGAAGTGGGTACTGGCTATAATAATGCATCCCGCTGTCTTTGTCTGTATATTTAGACAGGTGTCCAAGTTTCATAAAATGCAAATATTGGATGAATTCGGTCCTGTCAGTAAAAAGGTTCAGATGGAATGTGTTAATTACAGACAGAGGAGCTGGAACAAGAGCTGCAGTGCAGAAGAACAAGAATTTTTCATTGGTCAGTAGAGGTCCTGAATCTGATTTAGCAAATGCCTTTGGAAACTAGAAATTTGTATTATAGTTTGTTATAATTTAGAAAGGTGTTCTCTGTGTGTGCTTAGTTTCCATTGAGTATGGGAAATCTAGCTAAGAGGACCTTACAAGCTGGAGAAAGCTGAGGCCAGAAGAATGAGACCTTATGTTGTTGTGGGTTTCTACTGGTAGCAAAGGCAAGTGGAACTACTTCTAATGCAGTTCATTTCACTCCTCTTGTGTCACTCTGGAAACCCCAGCTCTTGTATAGTCAATTATTTATTTGCAGTAGGACAGGACTTAAAGCTGAAACTTAAAGATGACCTTGGTTTTTTTTTTTTAAATGCTACTGAATTCTATGGAAATTCAGCAATACACAGTCTTCAGCCAGAATTTTAAATTGATCCTGCCTTCTTTTTTTTCTCTTCACAGTTATTCCATTGGCTGACTACTATATTATTGCTGGAGTGATTTATCAGGCACCTGACTTAGGATCTGTCATTAACTCCAGAGTTGTAAGTGTGCTGTGCACTTGATGTATACCAGCTTTTATCATCTTTTACTTTTGACTGTTCCCCAGGCTGTTTACATCCCTCCTTTGCTGTTTTGAGGGAAGATCTTGCGTAGTATACAGCAACATAAACCTCACTCGTCAATGAGGTGTACTTTCCACATAGAAGTGAAAGATGGTCCAAAAAGTAGGATACATTGTAAGGATGAAGGATGACAATTATTGAAGCTACACAATTGGTGGAACAGTGTGAGGTTCAAATAATCAAAAGACATGACAAATACATATGAAATAGTAATTAAATATGTATTCAGTGAAGCTTGCTTTGGAATGTTAAAGTAATGTGATATTTATCTTTACATTGGATACTCAGGTTTCTTTTGATCTCTTCTGACCTAGTAAACTACTGCTTTTGCAAATGTTTCTCTATCAGTTTAGAAAAGCACTTCAGAAGAGGTCCTGTGAGAGCCTGTTAAAAGAGATTACATTCTTTGTTCAAACCTACATGTTCCATGTTCCCTTCCCAGAACAAAAATTAATATAGAATACTAAATTTAAAATCCCTGCTTTGAAAAAATTGTACTGTGTTTTCCACTTAAATTCTGAACCCTATTTTATATTCTGGTTCTGAAAGCTCACTGCTGTGCACGGAATTCAGTCTGCTTTTGAAGAAGCAATGTCCTACTGTCGCTATCACCCATCCAAGGGCTACTGGTGGCATTTCAAAGATCAAGAAGAACGAGGTATGATTCCTAGCTGCTCCTGTGTACTTTGGGAGAGGGAAGGTAATGTAGGGGAAAGAAACCTTGAGACTGCACAGTGCTGGTGTAGAGATGAAGTTGAACATCCGTCTGTCTGAAGAGCAAGTTAGTGCTCCCTATCAGGTAGGAGGAATCTTGCTATTCTGTGCTGGTGGGGCTAAACATCAAGGCATGGGTGGGAGATTAAAATGATGGGCCATGTGTCAACAAAGTGGGCAACTCTTCAGCCCACTGGAGACTGAAGTACATTTTCAGAAGCCAAACCAGTTTGTTAGGAGGTAAGAATTGTTCTTAATCTGTCCTCCACGAAAATCAACCCTGATGTCAAAGGGAAAATGTGGGTGAGGTTTTGAGGAGAGGTGAATACCAACTTGTAATACAGCAAAGAGCTGCTAGGAGAACAGTACTTTTGATTTCTCTTACATTTCTGTTACTTGCAGAGAAAGCCAAACCAAAAACCAAGAAGAAAGAAGAACCAAGTTCTATTTTCCAAAGGCAACGGGTAGATGCTTTGCTTTTAGACCTAAGACAGAAGTTTCCACCTAGATTTGTTCAGGTATGACACTTGTAAGTCATAGTACTGCTGTAACTTCCTTAGGACTTAAGGTAGTCATAAGTACTTGAACATCTGGAACTGAATGGGAATTTTGTGTACTTTCTGCAGTGGTAATGTGGATTAGATAATAAATTTGAAATAGGAGGCTCTGACTGAAGTGTAGGATTCCCCTTGGTAATTGCAGAAGTCATTAAGACCTTGGGAAAATTATGAGGGCAAGTTTTATAATACAAAATCCTTATCTAATCACAGAGGGTCTGTTCTTGTCAGCTATCAGATTTTGCTGCTGCTTCCAGTTTCCTGTTGTGAGCTCAATCAAACCACTACAGCTTGTTTTAGTTACTCTGTTGTTCTTGAGGCTCATTAATGTGGAAATTCTTAGCATTCTATGAAGTCATTGTGATTACTTCTGATCATCTCTAGTAGACATTTGTTCCACCAGATCTTCTGCTTGGAAGCAAAAGAAATGTTTACAGCATCCCACAAAACTCTTTACTCCTCAGATGTGAGAAAGACCAGCTAACTGCATATTTTTTGCTTTGGTGATTTTCCATTCTTAGAGGAAAAACTTAGTATTATAAAATGTTCATTGGGTTTTGTTTAAAGTGTATTCTGTGCTCGCTTCTACCCTCAACTTTTATGTATAAGGGCACATTGCTTGGTTTATATTCCTAAGTGAATAGCAGGAGGGGTTATGAATTATGCCTTTGGTTCCACTAATGTGTTGTTTTATTTTATTGTTTTTTTTCTTTTCTTCCTCCCCTGCAGCAAAAGCCTGGAGAAAAGCCTGTCCCAGGTAAAAATCTTAATATTCTCACAGGATTTAAAAAATAGACTCCATATAGCAGTGTCTTCAAGTTGCCATATAAGCTCCTGGGTGCTGCTACTGAGGTGTTTAGGAATTCTGACATTGCCTAATTCTGGGAAGTACTAGGTAGGAGCAAAGTACTAGGTGGGAGTTCTCTGTGACAGCCAGAATGAAACTGAAAAATCTGTACTCTACTCCTGCCCTTTCTATCTGTGAAACTGTGTTGCCTGAAGGTCCAAATGCAGGAAATGGTCTTTGAAAGCAGGAGGAGGGTAAAAAGGTGAATGAGGAAACAGTTTAGTTAGTCCCATATCTTAGTGATTTTGTATGGTGCTGTGAACTCAAGAAAGTATATGAAGGTTTTGAGTTGTTTGTAAGCAACCTCAAAACAGGAAAAGCATGAACTCTATCTCTTCAATCTGTTCCACTTTTTTGCCCTTATAGGTATGAATTTATTCCTTGATTATTCTTACACCTTTGAAAACAGTTTTGCCCCTTTGACATCAACAGTATTTGCTAAGAACTCTGAATAGTATTTTAGGAATAAAAATTAGAGGTTTAACTTTATTTTGCTGTTACTTCTTAAGTGGATCAAATCAAGAAGGAAGCAGAACCAGTCCCTGAAGCTGTCAAACCAGAAGAAAAAGAGACTGTAAAGAATACTCAGCAGAGTACTGGCACTAAAGGACCACCTGAAAAACGGACAAGACTTCAGTGAAGGAAGCAACTGTTATACATCTGTATTAGTCACTACCTGTAAAACAGGAGATTCCTCCTCCCCTTTCTTTATATTTAAGCTCTTCAATTGAGACTGATGATTCAGGGACTGAAGATCCCTGTAACAGCATTTTCTGTAGAAACTTGTTACACAAATGTTAGGATGTCAGCTGCCTCAAAAAAAAAAGGTGTTTTCAGCCTTCATTTATTTTGAATGTGGGCTTCTAGGAATGGTTTTTACATGGACATATTTTGCAGCCTCCTGAAATCTTTACTAACTCTTATATCACTTGTGTTTTGGTTTCCTGTGTAAAAAGAAAACTTTTATCTAAAATAACCCCAACCCTGAATTCCTGGCAAATAAAACTCATGGCTGCTGTAATGCCTTTCTTAAATGCTTACTTTGTTACTAGCAAATATGCCATATGTGTTGGCAGCATTTTTTTGCTTGGATATCAGAATATATTGTGTGCTATTTTGAGGAAGAAGAGTTCAACTAAGGGATTCAGGCTGCTTGCTATAAATTGCTGTGCCTTTAGTATGCTTGGGATGCAGATAAAAGATTTGATAACTGGAGGCTCAAATCCGTGTAATGATGTGTCAAACTGCTCTCAGTCTCTAAATGTTCTTGGACACTCATTTTACTTAATGGCTAACCTAGTCTTTTACAATGAAAGCTAGAGAGAGATTTATGATGACATAAACCAGGCTCCAGCTCTTGCTGTTGCACACTTATTGAAGCTGTTTATATTTCTCCATTTTTCACTGGAAAAATCTCTTCTTTTGTGCCTCTAGCACTTTCTTGCTGCATCTTACCACCTTGATTAGTCATCTACCTTTTAGACCTGAGAAGATAAGGCAGTGGAAGAGAAACGTCACTGACAATAAGACACTTTCCTATTTAAGTGTGCTGCTTACACAAGTTGTTTTTGGGGGTTTTTTTGAGTAAATTCAGAAGTGATCCATTGCAAAGAAATGACTGTTGGCGTGGTTTTGCTTTTTCCTTAAAGTAATGAAGCGATATTTGAAATAACGAATGTAAAAAGAAAACAAGCTATCTGCTTTCTGTAGTGATCTTCAGTAAGCATGGAAAAGGTCTGTACCTAACAGGCAAAATATAGGAAAGAAGTCTAAGATATGCTTAGATATCTGTGTGAAATTTATTTTGAGGTTATAAGATACTTTGCAGTCATTAGTTTCAGTAACTGATAAATGGCTTTGACTGGGTAACTGTTGAACGATGGAAAGACCCATGTAATTTTTGTCCTGTAATCCAAAGCTGTAACGTTGAAGATGTAGATAAGCCAATAGCTGTTTGCTGTTGATGCAGATACAGACCTAAAATTTATGTATCGATATACCTAGGTGTGTATTGCTTCATTTCATATCATATGGGTCAGGTTTGAACACCTATTTCTCTAAGTTGATAGAAGCAGGTAATAAGCTGGTATGAACTCTTAAATCCAGTAGAGGTACAGAAAGCAGTTATTCTGGGAGGTTCAAAACAAGACAGTTAATTATTCAGCATTGAATAATTACAAGGTACTGTGAATACACTTAGAGCAAAAGAGAGTAGATTCTTTCTTGTACTAAAATTCCTCTGAGAGCAAGGAGCTCAAGAAGCACTAAAACCATCACTTTACCACCCTACAATGGAAAGGATGACCTCCAGAAATGAGGCATAAGTGGTGAGGAACTTCAAGAGCCCTTGCTAGATTCTTTTATGTTTAGAATAAAGTCTTCAGAAAGGGCCAATGAAGTAGCTGGATTTCTTTATAGTTCTTCGTATTACTAAGAACCTATATGTCATTTGAAGAAACTTAAGCAAGAAAGATGACTAGACTGGACTGTAATGAAGATCTAGGTTTGTGGGTTTCTTTGAGGGATTAAAAATAACTCTTTGTACATCAAGGAAAGATTTAACATTACGAGCAGAAGAAAGGTATGTTGCTTATTCATGAAGGCACATACAGCTGTAGTCAGAAATGGATGCTGGGACACATAGTATATTTTATCAGTCACTGGGCTTCATATGAAATAAACTGTTGTACAGCTCTGTGCCTGAAAAAAAAATTCTAAAGTACAGAGGTTTGGAGAACTAAAGAGAAGACAAATTCTGAGTCTTACAGTACTGTGAAGTAAGTAGGGAAGTGAATTCTTGTTCTGTCTTGTACTACAAGAGTAGAGGGACAAGTTAACAAGGCTGAATTGGAGTTACATTTAGAATGAATCGTTATACTTCAGAATTTAAACTGATTCAGAGATGAAGGTGGAACTTGAAGGGGCAGATTGTTCTCACATCTGCATCTCTTAATAGCCTTTTTGGTTTCTGCAGAAACAGCTGGTATTGGCTGGTGCCAGGGGGCACTAAAAAGGATGGACTTCTGGTCTGCTCCTATCCAAGTTAAAGTGCTGATATCTAAGCTACTGAGAGGACAGAAAATGGCTTCTTTGCATGAAGCAGTACATTCAAATGTGATAAGCGAGTGATCTTTTCCAGACAGAATTATAAAGCGGTAAGGGATAACAACAATGTGTGTTGATTTCTTAGTAGCTGTTCTTCAATACTGAAGATTTGTCATGTGAGGGACTGAAATATCTGATCCTGGGGAATTGTTCTAAAATAATTTTATCAGGTAAGAGAGCTTTGATAATAACTTACTCAAGTAACATTGTTTCAGATATTATTGTTAAACTCCATTTACTGCCCAAAAGTTATGAAGCATCTGTCTTCTAGTCAGTAATGTTTTTCACTGTATAAGAATCTAAGCATTTTCTTTCTGGTATTTATGCACTTTCTCTTGGTTTGGATCCTGAGCACTGAAGTTCTTCAAAGGACTTTCAGGATTTGTAAAGCGCATAAATGAAAGCAAACAGTTCTGAAATTTGCACTGGGCATCACTTTCTTATGCATAAAGGAGAGATTTCATTGTACAGGAGAGCTAGCTCTGGACTTTAAAAGGGCTTTTCTTGGCCTAAATAACTGGGTAGCAGGATACTTTACTAGAAACATTCTCCTGGGAGCCTGATAGTATATATAAATGTGAGTATACGTGTGAACAGATACGCAAGCATATATACATGTGCATATACATACATGTATATACAAAAATCCAGCCAGATTGTTGGAAGAAGTGCAGTCTAGCTAGCTACCTTGCTTCACTATGTAAAGCTGATGGCGTCAACTGCAGCAGAAATACTGTTATGTACAGAACAACTGGTCACTTTAGTGACAAGTGTCTTGTAGCCTAATATGGATCAGAGATGGATGGCTGGTGGGGAGGAATTTTCACAGTGGAATAAGTTATGATGCATTACTGCTCTCAACAATCAGAAGGCTTCATTTCTTTCTGCTAGGACAGTGGATTTCAACCTGTGGTCTACAAAGCTGCTGGGGTCTGCGACCTGGTCTTAAAGACTTGACAGAAAGTGAGAAAAGGCTTCTTGCTGTAGGATTCAATGCCATAGGAGCTTGCACCTTTAGTGGAAATTTTAGGGAAATTGAAAAAAAAAAATTTGAAAACCACTGATGAATCATGAGAAAGCCAGTTACACCCACCAAACAAATGTTTCTGCAGTTGAAGTAGCTGTGGATTGCTGTGATACTTTTTCTCTGCTCTGTTGTAAGGTCAGTGATTTTTTTTCTTAAACTTGTTCATTTTCATATAATGGGAATCCTTCTGTCCCTCCCCTTTGATCTTTACCTGATTATAGGACAGAAGTACAAGGGTCTGGTAGCCTGAGCACAACAGTGTCATCCATTTTTTTTGTGTAACCCTGATGCTGAAGGGTCTGCTTAGGTGCTCAACACAGTGTTGAGAACTTATGTCGATGCTTTCTCCCAAGAATAACCTGTCAGATGTTCAACAATGGAACCAGGGTACTTTCTAGTCCTAACTATATAGTTCTGTTTAAATTAAAAGAGAAAGAAAATAGTAGTAACTTCTAGGGGAGTGGGGAGGCAAGTTGGCAGAGTAATTTAGTAGGGTTTTTCTGTAACTTAGGGAGCAGTTACACTACAGAAATACACATTTAAATAGTGCTTCAGACACTGCACACGAAGATTTAGTAACAGAATTTTTCTGTTATTATGGTCTGAGTTATATATCTATTTCAAAAGATGTAATCTGTTGTAATTTACAGCACTGGAAGGCAAAACTGATACTTGAAAATAGTGGACAATTATTCAACAGCTAACTGCAGATTAAAGACTTCACAGAAAGTCGTTTCTATAATTTTAAAATTAAAACTAATAATATATCTAAGGCTAACACAGGTCACAAATTTGTTCACTTTTACGTAAAACAGTACTTTTAAACAACATACAGTTATGGATTACTAGAAATCCTGATAGAAGCAGATGTCCTACTGTTTTCATTCCTTTAATCTGAGCTACTGTATTACAAGGTGTGCATTACTAATGCTGGCTACACTTGCAATGAAAGAGCAAGGTCCATCTTCACAGAATCTGAAGCCCCTGTAGACAACTGTTGGTAACTTCTGCAGTTGTCTAGGCCTGCCGTGTGCCCAGCTTAAGGTATCTGCCCACTCAGGACCCTGGCATGTGAGGCTCTGAGCACTCTGCCAGCTGCTTCTCTCAGTGCTCGGCCTTCTGAAGGGCAGTGCCTGTCTTGGGTAGTTTGTAATGTTAAGGGTTGCTGCCTGTGCCAGAGTGATGGTCTCACCCAGGAGTTGGTGCTGAAAAGCAATATCCCTGAAATGGAGATGGGATTGTAGGAGGCTACACCTCCTGCAGCTGAAAAAGATAAGGGCCATAGGAGGTTGGATTTCATCCCAGAAATGCTTTCAGTGCTGAAAAGAAAGTTGTGAAGGATTCCCATAACAGCTGTGGCTGTGTCGAATCACAACACTATGTGCCAAAAACCCAATGTGCATAGCTGTGCTGCACAGGCCATCCTGCCATTGCACAATCCAGCTCACTGTCTTACACCTGTGCTTTGATGGAGCTGTTCCCTGAGCCATGGATGGCAACCAAGTGGTAGATGTACCTGTAAGCTCTGTCTTCCCAGTGCTGTGCAGGCTATGATGTGGGGAAAGGTCTGTTGCATCAGTGATGTCTGTTATTCAGGCATGTTGCTGTAGGTGTGTAGTAGCTGTGGTGCAGATAGGCTTAGTGCTTTTATACTTAGTGCCATTAGTTTGCCTCTGTATAATTGAACACAGTAGAAGTGAATTCTCCCTGGATCTTCCTTTTTGTTCGGTATGCGTGTGTATAGCCGTAGCAGCTATAGCAAGGTTCATGCTAAGAAAGGGTCCCAAGGTGTGTGATGTCCTAGTGATCAGCTAGGAGACTAGGATTTTTGTACTTTTTAATTTCAGACCCTAAGCTTTTCTGGATATTCTTTTGAGCTGAAATAGTATGTTCCTGATCTCCACTCACAAATTATCCTTTAATAAAAGCAAAAGCCAGCCTTTGAGCTATTTAAGCAGTTTTTTTCTCCCCTTGTGGTCTAACTAAATGATCCCTTTACTCAACACAAACATTTATGACAAGGAGGGTGAAGCTGAGCTGGGGGCCCTTCTTGATCTGTCTGTTCAGAAGGAGAAACCTCCATTACTTTCAAAATGAAGCTTCTAAAAAGCTGGGAAGGTGTTTACGGTGAGCTAATTTATTTGTTCCTCCCCGCAAGAGCCTCCTCCGTACGCACTCTTGAGCAGGAGGTGGATGTCTCAAGGCGCCCTTGCAGACGTGAGATGTGGCCCCAGTGAGCGGGTCCCGCTTCCACGCAGGGAGGGCAGAAGGGGCTGCAACGCCCCTGCTCCCGCCCACCCCCGCGCAGCGGGGACCGTTGGAGGTCGGAGTGGGGAGGGAGGACGGTCCCGCCCGGGTAGGGTCCTGCAGGTTCCATCCCCGCACACAGTCGGGTGAGATAGGGGCGCTGCTGATGCTGGTGGCCTTGGCGGGGCACCCTGCCTCCCCGAGGGACCCGTTGGGGGGGTGCGCGTGACCGGCACGGGGATCACGGTGCCGCGGCAGTTGAGCCCCCGGGCCAAGGGTGACACCGATACGAACCCTGAGTCCATGCCCTATTGGCTCGACGTTATCGGGTGGTCTCAGGTGCTTCTGTTGCAGCCCCGGCGGGGCCTGATCTCCCGCTCCTTCGCCTTAGTCACGTATGGTGAGGACGGGCACCTCAGGGAGGAACACCCCTTCGTGCAGGATAACTGCTTCTATCAGGGTGAGGTGCAGGAGAGCCCCGGTTCCCTGGTGGCGCTCAGCACCTGTGCCAGTGGCCTCCATGGTGTGATCTGGGTAGAGGGTAGCACCTATGATACCGAGCCTATCCTTGACGATCCAGCGTTTCGTCATATCCTCTACCACCTAGAGGCCAACTACCTCATGGGTCCCACCTGCGAGCTGTCCCCAGAGGTGCTGCAGAACCAAAAGGCTTTGTTGTCTTCTCTCAAGTCTTGCCAGGCAGAGGAGGAGGTGCTGAAGAAGTGGTGGATGCACATGAGGTATGTGAAGACGGTAGTGGTCGTGGACAACATGCCTTTTGTGAAGTGGGACAGCAATAAATCCAAAGTCTTAAGGCAAGTCATGGAAGTCATCAACATTGGGGACTCTCTGTTCAAACAGTTTTCTGTTCTTCTGTTTCTTGTGTGATTGGAGATCTGGACAGAAAGCAATCTTATAAACATTACAAACTTTGTCAGCGAGACGCTTGGTGCCTTTAACAGATGGCAGAAGTCTAATCTGGCTCCATGGATACACCATGATACTGCTCACTTATTTACCTATCAGGACTTTGGAAGTACCCTGGGACTGGCATTTGGAGGGGCCATATGTGACACCCAGTGGTCATCAGCAGTTATTTCCTTCACTGATAGGAAGTTGTCCTCATTTGTTAACACATTTGTTCATGAGCTGGGCCATAATCTTGGAATGCGCCATGATGAACCGGGCTGTAAATGCAGACAGAAAAAAATGCCTTATGGCTGAACACTATGTTGAAACTGCAGTTACAAAGATTACTTTGACCTGCATGGTCAGGGTGGTGGGTGCATTTGTCAACAGCCAGAACCCAGTACTTTCTACACCATGAAGCGTGAATATTGTGGGAATAACATAGTAGAAAATAGAGAGCAGTGTGACTGTGGTTCAGAATCAAACTGCTGAAAGGATCCTTCTTGTCACCAGAGCTGTAGGTTTACTCCAAGTTCAGTGTGTGCTTCTGGAAAATGCTGCAAAAGCTGCAAGTTCCTTCCAGCTAAAACACTCTGCAGAGCAAGTTCTGACAACTGTGACCTGCCAGAATGGGGCTTCCTCTTGATGCCCGCCAGATGTGTACATACAGGATGGAAGCCCTTGCAAAAACGGTGCTTATTGCTATCGAGGAAAATGTTCTTCCCATAATAAACAGTGCCAGCACCTCTTTGGCAAACAAGCCAGGACTGCTCCTTTAGACTGCTTCAAAGCAGTGAATACTTGAGGTTTGAGAATTGTGGTATTCATAACAATATCCATTTTACAAAATGCAGTATTGCGGATATCTTATATGGGAGGATCCAATATGAAAACATAAACAAATTGCCTTTCTCACAGAACCACATAAAGCTAGTCCAGACTCCTGTTGGAGATAAAAAGTGTTGGGGTCTTGACTATCATGTAGGCATGCCAGTAGCTGACATGGGCGCTGTGGAAGATGGCATGCCATGTGGTAGCGATAAGCTTTGCATCAACAGGACATGTACCAGCATATCATTGCTGAACTACGACTCTGTCATGACAGAGGAGTGTGTAACAATCGTAAGAACTGTCACTGCAGTTATGGCTGGGCTCCTCCATATCGTGAATGGAAAGGATTTGGAGGGATCATTGATAGTGGACCCCCTCCAGCAAGAAAGACTTTTGTGAGAGGAAAACAAAATATAACAGTACTTAGCATTCTTTGTCTCTGTCTCTTTGTATACATATGTTATAAATGGGAAATAGTATGATGGCTTAGGAGCCACAGAAGATAGCATGGAAATGCCATATAGTGGAAATGCCAGCAGTTCCTAAAGGAGAACACCTGCTGCTGGGTCAAAATCCACCACAAAGCATTTGCCAAATACCAAAAAGCAGCAGCTTTGGATGTTCCTGGGGAACTCTTGAGCAGAGCCAGCTGGTAACTCATGAAAATAACATTCTACATATTTTGAGTAGTTCTAATCTCATTTAATAGCATTAAATGCAGAGTGATTTTTTTAAATTATTATTTTAAGTTAATAAATGCAGGTAGTAATGCATGGTGTTATTTTTTATTTTGCACCTTGAGCTCTTAAACTGACTAGTTAGGCAAACTGTAGGTATAGCTTTTTACAAATGTAAACTTCTTAAAACAGGTGTAAATAAATTTCTTATTCCTATTTGCTCCTTCATCTAATGCTTTCTCCAATTCAGGAATAGAGATGTTTGAGAACATCTTGCTTTTGTCATTCATTAAAGAACAAAGAGAAGATTTTAATCTGAATCTGTGACACACAGGCAAGCAAGAAATGGGTATTGCAGTGAGATGCAGTGTTGTTGGTATAAGCCCTTCCAATTGATTTCAGGGAGTAACCCTTCAGGAGGGAGGTGCCTACATTTTGTTAGACAGTAGAGAAATATTATCCAGATCATGCCAGTAAGCCATTTCTGAACTATCAAGAGTGCAGTGACACTAAACCTGACATTTCACAAGAACAAATTATCTTTCTTTTCTGGAAACTTTCCGGTGCCTTGATTCCTGTGTTCTTCTGAGAAGTGTTGCATACTTCATTGTTGCTAAGAGGAGCTGGCTGTGAGGTTGCACAAGTTAGCTAGATTTCTAAAATACTTGGAACCATTCTGCACATCTCATTCACCCAGAATTCCTGCCATACTTGATAGATATTTTATCTGACTATCTTAGGGGGTTCCTCTTGGTTTCCTATGTGATTGCTTCTTAAGCTATTGCTGAATGTGTCCTTGCAGCTCTACTGAGTGCCACGCAGAAGCTTCATATGTATCATAGAATCGCTTGGTTGGAAAAGACCTTTGAGATGATTGAGTAAAACCATACCAGTCCACTACTAGACCATAACCCTGAGCATCCCATCTACAGTCTTTTAAACACCTCCAGGGAAGGTGATTCAACCACCTCCCTGGGCAGCCTGTTCCACTGCCACTGTGAAAAAAAATTTCCTGATGTCTAATCTGAACCTCCCCTAGTGCAATTTGTGGCCACCACCTGTTGTCTTATCACCTGTCACTTGAGGGAAGAGACCAACACCCACCTCACCACAACCTCCTTTTCATGTAGTTGTAGACAGTCATAAAGTCTCCCTTCAGCCTCCTTTTCTCTAAGCTAAACAACCCTAATTCCCTCAGTCGCTCCTTGTAGGGCTTATTCTCCAGCCCCCTCACCAGCCTCATTGCCCTTCTCTGGACGTGCTCCAGCCCCTCAGTGTTCATCGTGTAGTGAGTGTCCAAAACTGAACACAGTATTTGAGTTGTGGCCTCACTGATGCTGAGAACAGGGGCACAATCGCCTCCCTGCTCCTGCTGGCCACGCTGTTTCTGATACAGGCCAAGATGCCACCGGCCCTCTTGGTCACCTGGGCACACTGCTGGCTCATGTTCAGCCAGCTGCCAACCAACACCCCCAGGTCCTTCTCTGCCAGGCAGCTCTCCAGCCACTCTTCCCCAAGCCTGTAACGCTGCATGGGGTTGTTGTGACCCAAGTGCAGTACTCAGCTTTCAGCCTTGTTGAACCATGTTCTATTGGTCTCAGCTCGTCAATCCAGCTTGTTCAGATCCCTCTGCAGAGCCTCCCCTGTCCTTGAGCAGATTGACACTTCTGCCCAGTTTAGGATTTTCTAGGTTAAGGGCTATAATGCAGTTGTTTAGTACTAGAAGAATTACTTCTATTTGGAAATCAAAGATCACATTTTAGCAAACATTCTATATAAAGTCAGGGTAAGTACCCTAACACTTGCAATGTTTGGGAAGAAATATGTTAGTGACTCTACAAATGATGATGGTAAACTCCTGTTGCCTCCCAAGTATGACATTTATGATTTTAGAATACACATTTTCCTGTATTTTTTTTTTTATAAATTATTGTGTTCTGCATCCAAAAAGTGTTGGTTATATTATGATTGGATGTGAAATACAAAGGATGTGATTCACAGTTCTTCATAGCTTTTAGTCTAAAGCAAATGGATCCTTAAATTGTTATCTATCTGCGCCTGGGGAAATGAGGGAACACATTGTTTGCTCCGCAGGCAACACTTATTGTCTTGATACAACATGGATGGCTTTGATAAGGTGAAAAAAAATTAATCCTGTGTTTATGTCTAAAGACAAGATAACTGCCCCTTAACTAGCATCCCAAATTTATTCCTAATAACCAGAGACTTCTTTTTTTTTGCTGGGCATGTTGGTGTTTTTAATGTCCTCAAAGAAATAACATTATTAATTTATGTGTGAGAAGCAAGGGATATGTGACAAACAAGGGGGAGGTGGATTAGGTGAGAGATGAAGATAAAAATTAACACAAGCACTACACCCAGCACCTTCCAACTAGCTATGAATGACTGGTAAGTACTGACAGATTTCTTTGTTATTATTATTTTGCGTTTTAAATACACACACATTAGTGGCAGAAGTGTCAGGCTGCCACCTTGATGGCCTGCTGTTGTCAATTGATAGTATGCCATAGATTGCTGAGACTGGAGAAACACTTAGAGTCAGAGAATTCTTATTTACAGACCTGTGTACTGAAGAGACAGATGTGCAAATGAGCACAATTTAGGCTAGAAGGCTTCCATGTAAATGCAGTTTTGGAAGAGACAAAGTAATAAAATGCGGTAATTTAATTTTTTCTCTATGCTTAAAGATCGACCTAAAAAAGTCATGACTTAACTGTGAGGAGGCTTTCAGCAAGCTTTGGACAGGAGTATCACGGTATCACAGTATTGTAAGGTTGGAAGAGACCTTTGAGATCATCGAGTCCAACACCTACACCTACTAACTACACCTACTCCTACTTGACAGTTACACCATGTCACTAACTGCCTCATCCAAATTCTCTTTGAACACCTCCAGGGATGGTGACTCCACCACCTCCCTAGGCAGAGCATTCCAGTGAACAATTACCCTCTCAGTGAAGAACTTCTTCCTAATGTCAAGCCTAAACCTCCCCTGGCGAAGCTTGAGACCGTGTCCTCTCGTTCTGTCACCGGTCGCCTGAGAGAAGAGCCCCACTCCTGCCTCACTACAGCCTCCCTTCAGGCAGTTGTAGAGGGCAATAAGGTCTCCCCTGAGCCTCCTCTTCTCCAGGCTAAACAACCCCAGCTCCCTCAGTCGCTCCTCATAGGGCTTGTGCTCCAGCCCCCTCACCATCCTCGTTGCTCTCCTCTGAACACCCTCTAACATCTCAACATCCTTCCTAAACTGAGGGGCCCAGAACTGGACACAGCACTCAAGGTGCGGCCTGACCAGTGCCGAGTATAAGGGGATGATGACCTCTCTAGTCCTGCTGGTCACACTGTTCCTGATGCAGGCCAAGATACCATTGGCCTTCTTTGCCACTTGGGCACACTGCTGGCTCATGTTGAGTTTCCTGTCCACCAGCACTCCCAAGTCCCTTTCCGCCTGACTGCTCTCCAGCCACTCTGCACCCAGTCTATAGCTCTGCATGGGGTTGTTGTGTCCAAAGTGCAGGACCCGGCATTTGGACTTGTTAAACCTCATGCTATTGGAGTCGGCCCATCTCTCCAGTCTGTCAAGGTCCCTCTGTAGGGCCTTCCTACCTTCTAGCAGATCGACACTTCCTCCCAGCTTGGTGTCATCTGCAAACTTGCTGATAAAGGACTCGATCCCCTCATCCAGATCATCAATAAAGATATTAAACAGGACTGGGCCCAGCACCGAACCCTGGGGGACGCCACTAGTGACCGGCCGCCAGCTGGATGGGACACCATTCACTACCACCCTTTGGGCTCGGCCATCCAACCAATTCCTAACCCAGCACAGAACATTTCCGTCCATGCCACGGGCTGCCAGCTTATCCAGTAGTCTGCTATGGGGGACCGTGTCAAAGGCCTTGCTGAGGTCCAGGTACACCACATCCACAGCTTTCTTCTCATCCACCAGGCGAGTCATATGGTCATAAAAAGAAATCAGATTGGTCAGGCAGGACCTGCCCCTCCTAAAACCATGCTGGCTGGGCCTGATCTCTCCCTCTTTCTGCAGGTGCTGCTTGATCACACCCAGGATTATCCATTCCATAATTTTGCCTGGAACCGAGATCAGGCTGACTGAAGACCAGAGCACACGGTCCTCATATTCATCAGGGAAGTTCCAGCAGCATCTGGATCTGGCTGTTGCAACAGTGCCAAGCAGCTGGGTGATTGAATTGCACAGGGCCCTGTTAATTGTCCCCTGTTGGCATTGTCTGTATCACCACACTTGTAGCATGTGCTGAAATAGATAAGGTTTAATAAGGAAAGAAATGAGGATAAATTTTGCCTTGCTATCTTTTTCCCAATGATCTGTTAGTTCAAGAACTCCCTGAGTTACAGGAGTACAAGGTTCAAATGTCTCTGTTAGACGGAAAGTCAACTGCTTTGCCTTTTGTTGTTTCATTATTATCTGTTCTGTAGCATTTTGAGGAAATTTACCAAATCCTCAAACTGAACACTTTGTACAGGACATCGTTAAGTATTTATTGTTCCCAACTGCCATGGTCAGCACAGCCATTCTGTGCTATTTGTAGTTCTGAGTCCAAGGCTACCCGCTGTATCGCATCACAGGATAAGTAGAGTTGGTGTGGATGCTCTATGCTACCTGTCCATCTGCACTGCTTTTTTTCCTTTCGCCCACTGCTGTCTAAGTTGCTTTTCAGTTTGCTGTGTGGCCAGTTAAAAGGGCTGGAAGTGCATCACATATTTCTCTGCTTACAAGCACCCTAGCAAACTGTCACCTGCTCCCTAGGCTGTCATCGGAGCAAAGCCAGGCAGGTGATACCAAAACACCAGCAAATAAAGTCTCTAAGACTTGCTTTGGAGTTTTAGAAAGCAGCATCCTTTATTTCAGTGCTAGGTGCATGAATGAATGATTTTGATCAATCGTGTAATGAGACAAGAGCTGGGAACAGAATATATTTCCCACTTACATCCACATGTATAAATTTTCCCAGAAATCTTATGCATATTCTACTACTTTCCAAGGATTAATTTTAATGTTATTATGAACTT
>VWPV01010115.1:24274-48606 GCA_013389885.1 Geococcyx californianus
GCTCCCAGGCGCGGAGGTTCCTGACCCCAGCGGCTGCTCCTCAGCACCTGGAAATGGGAACAGCCCGTGAGGCGGGGTCAGGCCAGCCGTCACCCCGGCGGTATCAAAAGCAGCGTGACCAGCGGGGCGAGGGAGGAGGTTTCCCCCCTCTGCTACCCTCGTGAGACTCCACCTGGAGTGGTGTGTCGAGAGCAGCCTGGTTTGGTGGGAGGTGCCCCTGCCCGTGGCGGAGGGGTTGGAACTGGATGGGCTTTAAGGTCTCTTCCGATCTAAACCATTCTGTGATTCTGTGGAACTGTTGGAGCGGGCCCAGAGGAGGCCATGAAGATGATCAGAGGGCTGGAGCACCTCTTCTGCAGGGACAAGCTGAGAGAGCTGGGATTTTTTAGCCTGGAGAAGTGAAGGCTCCAGGGACACCTCATAGTGGCCTCCCAGTACCTGAAGGGACTACAGGAGAGCTTTAGGGAGCTTTTACAAGGGCAGGTAGTTATAGGATGAGGGGCAATGGCTTTAAATTGGAAGGGAGAAGATTTGGATTAGATATTAGGAAGAAATTCTTCATGCTGAGGGCAGTGAGACACTGGCAGAGGTTGCCCAGGGAAGCTGTGGATGCCTCCTCCCTGCAGGTGTTCAAGGACAGGTTGGATGGGACCATGAGCAGCCTGGTGTGGTGGGAGGTGTCCCTGCCCATGGCAGAGGGGTTAGAACTGCTTTAAGGTCCCTTCCAAACCAAACCGTTCTGTGATTCTCTGCCAGAACAGTGGCTATGAGCATGGCAAGTGCCTTGGGTGAGACAGCTGAGACTTGGTCTTCCCATAAGCTGCTGTCTCCAGTGCAGTTCCCACTGCTTGCGAGTGGAGGTCGCAGGTGCTCAGCACTCAGCTGCATGGGATACCGAAAATCAGGGTGCGTTTCAAAAAGTTTTGGTCCAAGTGGCTTTGTGTGAGTTGTTGGGGCAGAGAGAACTTTGGAGTGTGAAGTGGCTTTGCTTTTCCTGCCACACAGCAAGTGCTCTGATGGAGGCACACAGATACCTGCCTGTCCTCTTATTTTACAGGAGCTATGATGGCATTCAGATTGCACTTTTAGAAGAGCGGCAAGTTAGTACCAAGCATACGGCTCTGGAGCAAAATCCTGGCTTCAAAGAGTCACAGGCTTCAGGGAGATTTTGGAGCCAGAATTGTACTTTGATGTCCAAGCCCTTCTCTTTAGTTAAAAAGAACATGAAAGAAAACATGGCCCTGACAACTTCTGGGTGTGGCTGCTGGCCAGCTTGGCTCCATGGGCCTCCCAGGCCCACGGCACTTTGTTGACATATGTGCCATTTTCTTTTTTCCGGGGTGAGGGTAGTTCCCATGCAATGCTGGGGTCATTCCTGGCCCCTGTGCTGACAATCGCAACCCCAAGGATGAGCCTAGCGGGCAGCTCTCTGCCTCCCCTTCTCACCAGAGTGGCCACTGCTCTGAAAGCTGCGTGGCTCTGCCAGCACAACCACAAGCTCAAGCTATGAGCTTGTCAGGGAAAATTATTTGCTAAATGAATCTGTTTGTTATAGGAAAGCTGTTTCCATACATTTTGGAACCTAAAATTTTGAGGAAGGTGGAAGGGGATGTTGGAGGGCAGAGTTAGAGGTATTGAATGGCAGTTTAAAACTAATTACCACCAGCAACAAGTGTCCAGTCATTAAGATGAGCTGTGTATTTTTAGAATTAATTTTCTGTGTCACTTGATTTGAAAGTCCTACACTACAGCCCCTTACAACCTTGATACATTTACCATAAGAATTATTATTCATTTCTGTGGAAGGAATGAAATGATGTTAGCTGTAAAGTGCAGTGTAATCTCATAATCTTTCTAATTGGAGTTTTGACTGCAACTTTTTTAAAATAGGTCTGATGCTAGATATGTATGGAAAAAGTTTGTTGAGGAGGTGAACAAATTTACAGTGGGACAACACTGTTTGTATGTGTCTTCTTCTAATTTCCTTCTGAAGTACTGAAATCGGGCAAAAAAAAATCTCGTTTTATGCAAAATTAAATAACAAAACCAGTTCGATTTGCATTATTCATTCTCTCTTTTCCTGATTTTGCCAATCATGATTTTTTTTAAATTGTCTTTTTGAGGGACTTTTTATATTTAAGGGAGTTAGTGAGGCATAGCGAGTTCTGCAGCCTCAGGGTGTATCAGAATTTTAGCCTAGAGCCTGCTTTTAAAGAGATTTAGTGCCATGTGCTGTCTTCTTCCCCTTGCTACTTTTCTTCTGGTTGTGTTGTTTTTATGGCCGCATGAGCTGGAAAGGGAGAATAGCAGTGAGCTCAAGGAATGATAGGGAAGATAGTTTTAGCCCAAGTGGAACTTAAAGTACTGGAAAGGAAAGACAGAGGGAAAAGCCCTGTGAATGCTTAACTTGGTCCAGCGTGAAATGCTGCCACTTCTTGTCACGAAGATCTGCTCCTATCTCATGTTGTCTCTGTTGCTGAAAGCTGAGGTTTTTAATTATTTTTCCAATTGTGGGTGAAAACTTGCAAAATGTATGCTTTTTTTTCTTATATACATATAATACAAACCTACATATTTGGCGATTTTTGTATTTGTGAAAGAGAAACAATGTACTCAAGAAATCTGATTACTTTCTGGAGTTTTTTTAATAAATATTGGTTAAACCTTACAGTTTCTGTAGTATTAATTCTTTCCATGTTAATGGCTTCATGGCTGGTTTGTGGGTTTTGTGTTGGGTTTTGTTTTTTTGTTTTTTTTAATTTTTTAATTCCCATCAAAGGGTGTAGTGTCCTGCGCAACTGCCCCTTCTTGAAATAGGTATTAGTCTAGCTGAAATGTCGGTGTTTCTTCAATCTGCTGCCACTTCCATCTTCTTCCTTGTTTGTCTGAAGCTGCAAGAAGGGGAGGGAAAAAAAAGGTGTGGCAATATTGCTGTTAATATTTCTTTACTTCCCGGCGATAGATGCGTACTTAAAATAGTATGAGTCATCTTGTACATCCTTTGATTTCCTATAACTGATGTATAAGGCTGCTTCCCAGCAGGCATGAGGTAGTTTTACTTTCATTTACAATTTGCCTCCTCAAAGTTTCTCTTAACTTTGAGAGAAAGTAAGAAAGAGAAAATAAATAAATTGGCCTGGCTAAACGTGGGGAGATTTTGCCTTCAGCTGTTCTTGACAGTAGGTTTTGGATAACTGGTTTATATATTTTAAAAAAATTAATTTTTTATTTCTTCATTTACTTTGTTTGTATAATTAACTTTTTCTTCTTTTTCCATTACTTTTCTTTCTGTTTTTTTTTCATTGCAAATCTATCTTAGGGAATCTTTCCCATCCCGTGTCTTGTATTATTATTATTTACAAAGAACCTTTGCTGCCTTTGTGGTGGGGAATGTGCTATTGTATCCTGTGGTTTTCCAGATTTTGAATCCAATTTGTTCTGGATGTTGGTGAAAAAAGAAATCTTAATCTTTAACTTCACTTTAATCCAGCAGCTGGTTCCAGCTAGAGATCTGGAATTGAGGCTTGCTTTAAAGATAGGAAACATTACCAAAATATGAAGACATCAGTTCTGTTTAATGTATGAGTATTCCTTTCTGTTTTGCTTTAAATTGGAGACCTTTGTCTTTATTTCCTGTCATGTTTTGAATTCTTGAAACAGAACAGAGTGATGACACAGTTTGAAGTAGCTGCATGTAAACTGATCTTATTCGTGGAGGTGAAGAATGTCTATTTCAGCTCCTTAGATGTGGAAGGGGAGCCTTCCAAGCTCCAGGTGCCCTCCAGCTGGTAGCACAGCTCCTCTTGCCTGTTTCTTCATCGCTAGATAGGGTCTAATGCTCCTTGCCTTCCCTAACCCTGTTTCCCCACTTATGAAATGCTTGTCAGGTATGATTTCTTGTTCCTCAAAGGTAATGATTTAATATAGCCTTCTGTGAAATGCAGAATGCTTTCCTTTCATGCTGTGCTGAAGAAGCGTATTCCTGCTAAGGCTGAATCAGCATCTCAGAAACTATGATCCCTTAGTATTCCCTAACACCCACCTGAAAAGGGCTCACGGATGCTTTATATAATGAAGCATCTAGTGTCTTCTCTGCTTCCAAGATTAGTTTCACGAGAATTAACTTTTCTAGACAGTGATGGTTGGAAAGGATGATGTAGATATGTGTGATGTGAGTTTCCAGTATCTTGGAGAAGACAGGACAACATGAGAGGGTGCAGTCCCCAACAACAGCAGTAATGTGTGAAGCTTTGAGCTTTTTCTCATTAGCTTTCTCTTTGGCTTACCTTAGGGCTGGGCTTCAACATTGTTGGTGGGACAGATCAGCAATACATTTCCAATGACAACAGCATCTATGTCAGCCGGATCAAAAAGGATGGGGCAGCTTACCTTGATGGCCGGTTACAAGAAGGAGATAAAATTTTAGCGGTAAGCCCTTTCTTCTGTCGCCCCATGTGTTCTTGAAGTGCTGTGATAAGTGGTGTGTTATGAGATGCAGGTTTGCCATTGCAGTACACAGAGAGGAAGGATGTGATTAGTGAAATTAGATGATGCTGAGGAAACTCCATTGGAAGAGCTATCTTGGGGGCCTGGGGACAGCTTGAGCACCAGGATGGTGAGTGCCTCTACACATGGGCCTATCGCTTCTGCCTTCTTGATTTGTTCTCTGGAGTGCTTCTTGGTGCTACATTTATATTTCCTCTGTGACTTACCCCTAAGCTTTTACAATCCATCAGACCTTCTCTTGCACTTACACACATGTGAAAAAAAGGGATTGGTCTTCCACCTCTTAAGTTTCCATTTTTCGACATCAGTTAGTGGTGACTGATCCTTTTGCTTAGGGGGATTTTTAGGCTATAAAACTTCTTGGCTGTAAAACTCTTCATTGCAGCTCATCAGGAGTAAAACAGGCTGCTTCTCCTTTTAGAAAAGTGTTTAGATTGACTGAGGTTCAATCCCCCTGTTTCTTCAGATGGTTAGCAACCATACAAGACAACGTGCATTACAAAGTGATGAGTGAAGAAGTAGCCTCTCCTAGTGCGATATGTGATCTTTTAATATTCTTTATTTTTATTTTATAGTTGCTTATTATGTTCCACATGTAATCATCTTTGCCTCTATAAATAGAGTGCCTCATACTAGTTGGTGCCTATTATTGATCCAGAAAATTATATTAAGTTAAACTGTAGAATATTATCCTACCTTTTTGTGACAGTTTAATATTTACATACTTGAGTTTGTGTAGTCTAAGTATCAAGAGAAGGAAGGCACTAGATGTGGTTGTAGGGCATTCAGTTATGGGTAATGGAATGAAACAGAAAAATTAGGATTAAAATCATTAGTTAGTGAACAAAATAAAGTATGTTATAAAACCTTCTGCCATGAGAAATTATTTTAATCTAAGAAAAATCCTAACTTTCGTGTGCATGCCAGTATATATGCAAGTCTTGTTTTGTTTTGTTTCATCAGTATGATTTTAAATGTATGTTTACAACATACTTCCCAACAGAAGGGTTTCAAAGGTAGACCGGGAGAGTTAACAAAGTGGGAAAGACACTCATGATAATTTTGCTGTAGCTGCTCTTTTATTTTCATTAGTTGGCAGAGTTACACCTTTGATTTGTTTCCAGTACAGCAACAGCATAAGAAGCTGCTATTGACAAAACCGACTTCTTACATTCTGATTTTTTTCTAAGTATTTTTTTTCCGTACTTCTGGTTTTTGGCTTAGAGGATCTCATATTACCTCTCAACATAAAAATGTGTCCAATAACACAAATGGATTAACATGTATCTTACTGATAATGGCATCATTCCTTAAATGTAGAGTTTTGTGAAACATGAGGATTTTTATCTCCTGTCATTCATGTATTACCCCGTATCATTAAAAATTTACTTTTTGCTCATCAGCAACTGGTTCTTCTTTTCCTTTTTTTTGCTAGGTGAATGGCAGAATCCTGAAGGATTTGCGGCACAAGGATGCTGTGGAACTGTTCAGGAACGCAGGCTGTAATGTGTCTCTGAAAATTCAGCGCAGGGTATGTTTTACTGTTTTCTTAGGGTTATTTCTGGCTCCTTAGTGAAGGAGTAAGTCTTCCGGACCAGTGTATAGAGCAGGTAAAGAGAGAGTTAGTGACGGCCTTTTCCTGGTAAAGACACCAGGAAATGATGTGGTGGGAAGTGCAGCAAGGCATGGCTGGGTATACGTGTGTCCTTGCTTCTGCTGCACGAGACCTACCCTGCTCTGGCTGTTTAAGTTCTAGTTTACAAAGTGGGAGAGAAACATGAGGGTGTGTAGTAGTGACTGGGTACCGTGCAGTAAAGCTTAGTCCATCCAGCAGTTCTAACCGTCCCATACGTGGTGTGTACAGCTACCAGCAGAAACCATGTTGCTCATCCCTCCAGAACCACCTGGTCCTGGCACAGAACTGGGGGCTCTCCTATGATGGGCTCTGACAAAAATTCTTTTCCTTGTAGTTGCAGCCACAAAATGGCCCTGTGGGTCATCAAGGAGATGGAGAATCAGGTGGGCTTCCTCTAGCAGCCGTTCTCGTGCCAGGCCTGGCACTTGCTGCAGCAGCGGTCTGGATCTTGCTAAGATATCGACAGCGGATGTGAAGAGTTCACGATTTGGATATCACTGCGTATTTTACACAGCTATGATGTAATTTAAAGATAGAGAATCAATGATCTTATCACAGACTGATGTCAAATAAAGCTGCTGCTCATGTTCTTTACATATTGATTTTGTTGCAAGGTGGATGGAAGCAGAGAGGAAAAGAGGAAGGGACGTGACTGTCTTCATATTTAGAGTGGGTTAGCTCTGTTTTTGACTAACCTGAGGAGGTTTTGCCATCCCCCTCGTGTTTTGTACCATAAACTTTCTCACACACACACACTCATCTATTCCATGTTTTTGGTTAAAGGGGATGGGGTGAATTTAAATCAAAAACATTTACTAGAGACTTTGCCTTGTTTCCACTGAATTTTTCTTGAAACTATTGATCCCTGTCTGAACCATGAATAAAGAGAAGCATTGTAGAGGGTGTATTATGTTTTCCATTGAATTTTTGTTGGTTGTTGCTAAATAAATGCCTTAAATCTATTCTGTGGTTTTGCAGGTAAAATCATCAGTGTAGATGCTGATTTAAAAGTAATATACAGTATTGGTGAGGTATGCTACCAGTTCTGGAAAGACAGAAGATAGCCTACTGCTAGAAAAAGACTTGGATTGTCAGAATGACTGCTCATTCTTGGGTAAGAGTTGTAAGAGAAAGCTTTCTACAAAATGCTAGCATACCAGAGGGAGACAGGCAAACAATTGAATCACAAGGATAAACAGTGACAAGAGATTTGGGCATGCTGGAGCTGCAGAAGAGTCTTTAGATTAGTAATGAAGCAGTAGTCCCTCCATCCATGAAATGCATTGAAGCCTGCATCTCTCAGGTCTGTTTGAGGGGATTATTTTTTCTGTGGGCAATACTTCAGATAAATGTTTTGTAGCAGTTGACTTGCTCTCTGCAGTCAGAAAATCTTATGATGATTGGAAGTGGGAAGATGAGAGCAGTCTGGGATCCTGCTGATTAAGGCTTGTTTGAGAAGACTCATGTGCTGTTCAGAGGTCTCATCTGCTTGCTGATTTGAATGGTTATAAATGCCCCCACTGATATGAGTTCTGTGGGGTAAGAGCTGTTTCTCTTGTCTCCAAGAAATCAATGTGTTTCACTATTTTTGTAAAAGATAAGAAAAATGCATAGTCTGGTCTGTATGATGCGGAAAAAAAAATCACATATGCAATATATGTATTCAAACAAAGAAAAAAATGGTGTCTCAGTGCTTTACTTATCCCTATTCTTTACTATTCTGTGCTGCACAGGCATGTATTAAGATGGATGATTAGAACTTGATGCTGTTTTATCACAGCCATCAGAATAAAGATGCAGACAGTAAGAAAAGGTCTGGGACAAACCTCTTCTTAACCCTTGACCGAGTTGAATCTCTGTAAGAGAAGGGAGTGTGTGCAACAGGCTAGGAGAATGAGGAATTGCAGAAGGAGGTGGTTGTTTTTACTCATTTCCCATTGAAGAAAGCAGAGAAAGCAAAGCATTTGAGTTTGTGGGGCTTTTTTTGGTTGGTTGGTTAGTTTTTTTATCTTTGGGAATTTTGATGCTGTTCAGCCATGATTGCCATCTGTGTTGCAGGCAGTTTAGTATGGGAGGAAGGTTATATGCAATGCTGAGATAATTGATGTGACTTACTGAGCAAGAAAAGGCCCTTCTGGTGCACACTGTTCCTTTGTATTTCTTTTCACTTTTACTGAATAGATTTTAATACTATGGCATTAACTTGGAGGCTTTTCAAGAAGTTAATATAGTAGTTTTTACTCAGAATTGAAACCAAGCAGTGTGACCCTCAGGAACACTTTTCACCTTCAAAGGAGGGCCTGAGGAGTACCAAACATTCCTTTTTCCAATCCCCAGCTATTTCTTGTCACATTTATTGACAAAATCCGGGAAAATACACCTCAACCCTAAAATCTCCTGTGAGCTGTGGCTGCTTTCAGCAGCTGAACCTAACTCTGGATGTTTTCCAAAGTCTTCTCCGCTGTGTGGTTTCTGTAGCCTTGAGTTTCATCTTTACATTGAGCACTGCATATGAATTTTCTGTCATTGCAGAAACAGTGAATTAAAAAAGCATCTAATGAGGACAGCTTGTAAATATAAGTGATCGGAGAGACTTTTCATTTTTATTACAACTTAAACCTCTAGAGTTTGGAAAAAAATGGTTGCAATTTTGAAGACAAATATAAAACCCATCGTAACTGTAATTTGTTTGTTTGTTTTCTTTTTTAAGAACTCATTTGCCATTAATACTTAGGGCAGCTGAAACTTCTACATCCCCATGTTTCTCTCTCATTCTCATCTGCTCCCTTAACATTATGGATTTACTGAACTGCTGAGGGCTGTATTTTCATATCCATAGTTTAAAGACAAATTCCTCTAGTTTGACTTTTTGTATATTCTACCCGTTTGTGTCTCACAGAGTCTCCTGAATTGTATGTGCTAATAATATGTATTTGACTATGGCATAACTATGAGAAAGAGCAGCTGGACTTGATCTGATGATAGGAAGATGCACTACTTCTGGCAATTAAAACAAACTAGAAAGGAGGGTGTGTGAGGGAAATATTCCTTGCTTTCAGTTTGCCTCTAGGTTCCAACAACTGGTTTGTTAGGTTGTTCTGTGCTAGATTAAAGAGGCCTCTAATAGTCCCTCCTTGTGAGGGGATTTATGTGCTGTAATTGCCTTACCTCTCACATTTTTTTTAAGAAATGAAGCCAACTGAGCCCTTCAGGTTTCTCAGTGTGAGATACTTTCTCTCTTGGAGTAGTTTCTGGGGCTTCCTGCACTCTTTCTGGTGTTTGCTTTGTAAAATGCAAACATCCCAACCACATGCCAAGTCCTACCATTAGGCATACCAATGCCTTATACTATAAATTTTATGTGTCATTTTTATCTGCAAACTCTTAATTTTTTTTTTTTAGTGGAAGATCAAATTTAAGCCAACACCTAAGAGCTGCCTTTTCTTAAATAGCTTCTACAAATCTCTTAAAAGTGGTATAGAGCTTTCTCCCTTTTTGTTTGCATTCTCAAGTGCCCTAAGGTACCTGTAAACCACAGAATAAACACTATTGCCATATGAGAGGTAAATTCTCTTAATTACAGCTTGCACATCAAACAAGCAATCCATTTTGGTCGTAGTGTGACTCTAGAAACTTATGTTAAGTGCCTGCATATTCTGACTTCTAAATCTTTGTTCATACCCTATGTGACCTGCATGGTGTGCACAAAGGTGTCTGTCTCTGCATTTTGTTTAATGACTGCATCTCCTATTTGTACTGGCTGTGCCCAGACAGGCCCAGATTACTCTTTTGTTTGTGGGGGGTTTTTTTGCCTTGTCTGCTGTATCATTTGGCAGTCCGCTATCCACTATCAAAACCAGTACTCTTTTTTGTCTTCTGCCAGACCATTGGTCAAAATCCTGAGTGGAGTTTGGGATAGAAGCAACTTCCTGTCGTGACTATGATCTTTCAGTAACTGTTGATATCTCCTGATTATTTGATTCTTTGTGTGTTTAATGGATGCATTTTGATACTGTATGGCTTTGATTTTTTTAAAAATACATAGCACTAAGTAGGTTGCATCTGAGTGGTCAGTAAGCTTCATCTGTTCTCCTGCTGGCAGAAGATGATATGAAGATACGCTTTATGAGCCAGTGTCCCTCCCATCCTCTCCTAATATATTGCTGTGGGGTTTACCTCTGGAAGTCATTTTCCTCTCCTCATGTTGAGGGAAAGAGCAGGTAACTTATGAGACACTGTCTCACAGGGTGGGGGCTGAAGGAAAGGGTTACATGGAAAAGTCTAAAGGAGGACCTTAATTATACTCTTGTCCTCAGGGCCTTACTCATGACTAGCTTTCGGCAGACTCTTGCAGTGAGTGTGCTGCCATGCTTGGTATGTGTCCTTGATGGAGTTCTGCTGTCTCCCCATCTGCACAGGACTCCAGGCCTATCAAAGCTTCCTTGAAGAAGGATCCAGGTACAATGAGAGAGTACACTGGTTTAAATGAAGAGCTATGCATTGTGGGCTCAAAACGTGGCTTTCCTTGTCACATTTGAAAGGTTTTGTTCTTGCTGCTGCAGCTGTAACTGCTCGCAAGCAAACTTTGTTATAGACTGAGCTGTATATCTCTTACCTGGCTGCCGAAACCAGCATTCCTAGGCTGGCACTGTTAGTAAAGGAAGTAACTGTGCCAAGCATGCAGGGTAATTATTCAAAGTGGCATGAGAGTGACTATGGGTCATTCACCAAGCTTTCATGCTTGTGTTTGTGCCCAAGTCTTCCAGGCATGTTTCCCTTTGGTAAAGTTCTTTTCCTGTCATCCCTCTTCAGCACTTCTCAGCAACCTAGCATTTGTGTCTGCTGGAAAAGCAACTGTCATAGAAAAATTGTGGCTTTTTCTCTGTCTGTATATACTGGTATTTGTTAATTCAACTGTGTCTGCTTAGTTGCTCTGGACTACCTATTAGACTTGGTGTTACTTATTCCTTTCTTTTCCCTTTGGAAATGAATGTTGGTGCTTAGTTCTGTGACTGCACTTGTTCTGGCTAGTTTGTCAGGTGTTGGGGGACAGATCACCAGAACACCGAGCATAGGTGTCTTCTCCAAGGTAGTGGAAGCTATACAGTTTGAGCAGTAACAGGCTGTGATCAGCTCTGAGGTGAGCCCAAAGAAGCCCGGGAACTTCAGTCTGTGATTATGTAGACACTAGAAGCTATTGCTGAATATCAGTATTTTAAGCAGGATGTTCCAGTCTCTACAACAATAAGGGTTGGATTCCATTTTGGGAATGTCTCTGAAGATTTGTATTGATGTAATGAAAACTCACAGCTCCAGGCCTGCCCTCTCTGCCTTTGTGATGTGTCCGTCTCATGTTTCCAAGTTCCTGATCAGGGATGGTGCTGGGAGATAAAGGTGTTTGCAGCTTAGAGCTGGACATCATCTCCTGTGGAGGGTTAGATGTGCAGGATAAGGCAGATCTTAGGGCTCACCGGCCAGATGTCTATGTATCCAGTACTTGGGAAAACGCAGCAGAAGTGCATTTATGGTAAGCATGTTGTTCTTATGCTGGGACAGAGTACTTCCAGAGAAAGAAGGGAGAAAGAGGAAGTTTAGCAAAGACAAGCAGGATTTTGGAGACAGCTGTACTTGTGCTTGAGAGCAGGGTTGTCTATATATCTGTGGCTAACAACATCTCTGGAAAAAGTGTTTGGGAGACACTTAGAGTGGATCAGAAGAGGAGGGCTGAAGAAAACCTGTTTGTTCTTATCCATAGTGAGTGTGTGTGGGAAGTGTTCTAAAGAAAAGGAAATTAAATTTAAAAGAAATGGTGGCTGAGCCTGATTCTGTAAGGCTGCTTGTGCTGGCATGCGGGGGCTATCAGGGAACGTGGCTGGGGCTGGCTGATTTAAACACAGCATTTTCTGGGAATGGAGAATTACCAAAGTAAGGAATAAGCCACAGCTTTGACAGAGCTGCCCACTTCGGCTACTTTAGTTCAACTGGTAATAAGCACTTGATGAACCATTAGAACTACTCTGGATGTTAATAACATTTATGCAATAGACTAGAAGCTCTGCTTCCCCAAATCTCTAAAAATTTAGAATTCATAGATAGCTTTCAAGGTAGACTGCTGACCTTAATTGAAGGACATCAAGCTGTTAAATGGGGAATAGTGCAAGTTAGATGGTTCTGTGATTATTTAATATTCTTTAGTGCAGGAAAATGCTTTGGTTCTTAAAGGTGTTTTTTTAGTCTGGAATGATTGATATACTAGCAATCTGGGGATAAAAGTTGTTATCATGGGGATTCCCAAGTGGAACCGTAGACTATATGAAAGAAATGATTTGCTCTTTCACTTCAGTATATAGGTTGCATGGGAGTCCAAATGCTATACATAAAATAGCAGGTTGCTCCTCAGCATGTTTTAGTAAACTTCTAAATCACTGAAACAATAAAGCATTGCAAGACTTGATTGGACTCAATGATCTCAAAGTTCTTTTCCAACTTTATGATAGTGTGAAGAAAGAGGATAAAAAAGGACAATATTTAGGGCTTCCTTCACTTCTTTCTTTCTGAAATATAGCAAGTATACTACAAAGTTTGAGAATACAGTTCAGAAATCTAATTTTAAAAAGTGAGTAGTAATCCATGATTATGTAGATTTTTTTTATTCTATCATTTTGTAAATAATACTCTTCAGGAGGGTTTCTAGTGAATTTAGAGAGGACTTTATGCAGCTCTGCTTATGCTCTTCCACAGGCTGTCAGCTGACACACAAAAAGGTATGCTGGTCACGAACTGTAATGGAAAATATGTTTGGCTGTAAATTGCTCTTATAGAAGGAAAGTATTCTTGGCTTTGTCATGTTGGGGTTGCATGCGTAGGGAGCAAAATCAAGTAGGAAGTAAGGCCAGAAAAGGTGCAGAGGTCTTGTAGAAGTAAGGTGAGTATAAGTAAGATGCCTGGCAGAGATATGGTCTGCCTGGCATAGCAGTCCACTACACTGGAAGCTTCCTTGTAGGAACCAACCTCTTCAACCCCTCCATCCAAGTCCCTGCAGCAGTGTGGGGCTTCTGAGTCCCAGCTGAGCTGTCACATGCAACGTGGCTGAATTGCAGCAAGAGTGATGAAAAAATCAATTTGTTTGCTTTTGTGGCACTTGAAGTTCACAGTTCTGCAAGGAAATTGCAGTCTTAAGTAATTTTTTTTTTTAATTGCTTTTATTTTTTCCCTAGTGGTGGTACCAGCTTTGCCAGTTAACTATAAACTACTGGGTAAGCATTGCACAGACACTGTCAAGGAATCCGATTAAACTGTTAACTTTCTTCTAAAAGTAATTAAAAGGGAGTGTTTGAATCTGTACTGAAATTATACTTCACAGTGGTTTATGGGCTCCACTGCATTTCGCTCAAAGGTTGAAACAGGACTTAAGATGTTCTTGTGTGAACATTTAGACACGCTGGCATGAAGCGGAAAAAGCCTTCCCATTCTGTATTCAAGTTCTCCCTGTTTGGCAAGCTTTAATTAATCTCTCTTTGCACTACTCGGATGTCCTATTTTGGCTACTGAATTTATTTGTAGTGTATACATACTTAGAAAAATCCTGAACGGAGCATGTATGAGCACTGATCAGCTGAATGAGAACACATGGTTCTGAAGCTGTGATATGAAGCTGGAAAATAAAACCAAGCACAATCCATTACACAAACTTCTGTGACTGTGGTTTAAAAATAAAATGGTGCTTCAGGGAAACCATTCTACTCTGCTACTGTCATTTCTAAGTGCTGTTTAAAATGCTAGTACCAGAACATGTATTGTGGTGTTCAAGGTGAACACCACAGTATGGAGATGTGGGCTGGATGTGAAAGGCATTGATTATACAAGATTGGCTGGAGAGGAAAAGGGTTTGAATAACCTTGAGGATTCAACAGTTGTTGCTAAAGAATGAAATCTGGGCCACCTTGTTTTCACTGCTTGGATGTGCCTCTCTCAATGTCTTTTGAGTATCTGTACTGATTCTTTGAGAAGCAAGCCCTGCTTACCCAAAATGCAGGCTTATATTTTGCATAAGGCAAATATACCCTTGATTTTGAAGTGGTTAAAGGGATTTGCTGTCAATGGCTTCAACTCACTGAAATAGGTTCTGACAGTCATGATACTTAAGATTGTTTTTAACAAGGCCAACCATTTCTGATTCAGAGCTTAACAGCAGGGGATACAGAAGACGAATACCTTGCATTTGTAAAAGAAAAGCAGTTTTAGGCCAGTGTTACCACCATGCTTCTCCTGGCCATGGGGACAGGTGGAAGGAGAAAGAGGATGACAGAGTTGTCTCTTGGGTTTTGGCTGATCTGTTTTAAGAGCACGAAACTGGAAACTGTGCTCTAAAACTTTGCTATGGCCTTCTAGTGATTTTTTCAATGCCTGAAAGACACTACTTTTTTTGCTGAGCCATCAGCAAAACCTATAAGACATTTCACCTAATTCTGCAAGTTTTCTGTCACCAGCTCCTCCACGCACTGGAGGGACACAAGAACTTCCTCAGCCTGAAGTGGAAACCACAACTTTGAGGCTAAATACAGGCCAAAGTTTTTTCTCTTAATTTAACTTCCTTATGTTAATCAGATAGAAAACTTGAGAGAGAAAAATGTTTTTTCCCTGTGGAGAAGAGATCTCTGTTTGCTCTTACTGAAAGGCAGAGAGCTGATTATCACCTGTGTGACAGGGATGGGTTAGCAGGAAGGAAACATTAGTATGCCTCAAAGCTGTCTGCTTGAGGTGCTGATTCAGACATTAATTCCAATTGCTTGACTTGCCTTTTAAAGGTGTTCTGTACATCTCCCAGATGGTTTAAATGGTTTGGAAAGTAGGATGCTTGTTTTGTGGAACCACCAGTAATGGCATATTTCTGTCATTTAGCAGTTGCCCTGGTAAATTCTTTCTGGTGGATAGTATTTGTGTGATTTAGCCCCTATATTTTTCATAAGGGCACTTGATATACTTTCTCTATCTGAACATAGTTTTTAAGTGTATAGTACAGTAGGGATGAAAAAAACCTGAAGCGATACTGTGTATATACAGAAAAGACCCATCTATACAATCACTGCCTCTTGAAAATATAATCCTTGAGCCTTAGTGATTCATCAGCAATTCTCAGTTCATTGGTTCCCAAGATGGCATTACCAAATCAGTGCCGTGTTCTTTGTTATGAGCAGAGGCTTATCTAAATATATGTGTTTATGGTGGTTGTTTTCTGTTCCTGCAAGTTGAGAAGCATGAATGCTAAGAAGAATGTGGAGCAAGGAAAAAGAGAGATTAATGCAAATGACATGTTGACAGAGATGGTGAAAGAGATGAGTCAGACTCGGATGTGCTTATAGCATTTACTGATGGACAAACTCTTTCTCTAACAGTTGTTAGTATGGTTTGTCATCTGAGGGCCTATGTGTTTGTCCCCAGGCTTTAACAACATAGACTGTTCAAGGGCTGACAATCATAGCCACTTGTTCACAGCTGCTTGCATACATGGCTGCATAGAGATGGTCCCCAGCAAGATGATCTATGCCAGGATCAGTGACTGGCTGTATTGTTTTCCCTTGGCTAAGAGGATATGTGTTGATTATTGAAATACCCCTGGAAGAGGAGGAAGAGACCAAAAGAACAGAGAGCTTTGATATATTACCCAGCCCATCTTCAGCTTTGCAAACCACAATAAGTAGCACATTAGAAGTGTCTAGTTACACACACCAGGAGGAAAATCTGCCTATTGGAGTTATCCGTGTTGAAGAGAGGGGGTATTCTTCTTGCCTTTCACTTCTTTCACTGTCTAAACTGCTCTTTTAGAAGAGGCTGCATTGATATATGAAACATATTTTGGTTCTCTGTTGCCTGTTAGTAGCACAAGCTTTAAAAACACACCATGAGATCTAAAACCTTTGATGTCTTCTGGAGATTAAATCCTTGCCTAGAAGACAAGGCGAATTCTATTTTAGTACCCCTTTCATGAAACTCTGCTTTTCTGGCCACAGAGGTGTAAATTTTTGTCTGGAATGGAAAGAAAATTGGCTACTAGCTTTCCTACCAGGCTAATGCTGCAGAAGAAAGTACACTTGGCTTCCTGAATGGTTCTTGGTTAACAATAAAAAACTACTTTGTTAACTTGCTGTTAACAATACAGAACTACTTTGTCCTTTGTTGAAGAAAATGAGAAAAGTTGATCAAACCTCTTGGGTATTTGAAGACCAGTTCCTTAATGGGGTGAGCTAGTGTTGGACTAGCTAAGTGATACTTTCTACTAGACTAGAGGCTTAGCAGAAGGGAAAATGAAACCATTACCTAGAAAACCTGCTAAGTGATTTTTATATATTAAGCTTGTATTCAGCATGAGCTGAGTATGTTTTTAAGTCCCAATTATCACTTCTTACTGTGCTTTTACCTGTGAATTTAAAGTTAACTACTTGCTTAACGAATAAATAAACTGACTTTCTGAGCTGTGAGAATTCATTGTGCAGGTGAGGTATTTCAGAATAATGTGTGTTTCTACTAAGGGATGGATACGTGTTTTGAACCCTGAGTACTACTTCTGTTACTGGCAAAACAAAATGTGGTAGTGGAGGCATGTGAGTAAAATAATCTTTTTAGAAGGTAATATTGAAAAAGCCTCTGTTAGAAGAAGAGTTGGTGATAATCTAAGTAGAATGTGTATCATGGAAGTAACAGGAATAGAAGACCTGCTGCTCTGGAACAGTTCAGAGATCCTTCCAGTCTGTGTCTGGGACAAGTACTGGCTGTTTCAGATGAAGATGCCTCATGAATAGACCCCTCAGGGAGTGTTGAGGAGATGATCCTTTTTATAATCCTCTGTAATTAGTCATTACCTTATGTTTTGAAGCATCAAGTTCCATCTGAAAATCCTCCTCCTAAAAGCTGTTGCTGGTAGTACTGTTATAAACATCTTTTCCTACAGATACAAGTATGGCATTTTTCACGGGGAGATGTTATTATCCTTTTATTTGATTAGCTAATAGAACTGAAAACAGACAGGCAGGTTGGATGACAGCATGTCTAGCGATGGTGGCTGTTTTCTACCAACTCTATCTGTTCATCAGATACAAGGTATCACTTCCCTATATAAAATTTGTGTTTCTATGTAATGGCATTACTTGAAATACTGTTATTGTATTGCTTGTCTTCTCTTCCGGTTCACTAGCAATTATTTTAAACAAAATATGTACAGATGTTGAAAGTTGTTGGATCCTGTTGCTGACCTGTCATTGAAGAAAACTGTTTATTCCCATTTTTCTGCCATCAGTTGGAGATCAGAATGATCAAATTGTACTTCTTTCAGCTCAAATAGTTATTCATTACTGCACCATGAGGAGCTTTGTTCAATGGCTTCCAAAAATAGAAGTTGGTCACTAGTTCTCTCCTGCTGTTTCATTGATACAATCAAAGAATTACAATAGAGGGTGCTTTTTCTTTAAGACGCAGTCTTGCAGCAGTGTCTTGAGGATTCTGCTTTCTAGGAGCCATTCAGCCAATTTATCAAGAAGGTGAGCAAGGTCCAACTTGCCCAGTTTACTGCCTGAGTCTTTTAAAATTAGGTAAAACAAACTTGTTTTGCAGTTGTTTGCAAGAGCTGCAGGTCTTAATAAGTGTGCATCTTTTTACTGTGTATCTAGTCACTTGAAAGTTCAACATTTAGGCCTCATCCTTTGCTGCTCATGGTCCAAATCTCTGAGTTTTTTATAAAAAAAAAAAAAAATGATAGTACAATTGGGAATCTTTGAGGTTACCTTCCAATTTAAAAAAATATTGAAGGTCCTTTTCTCATTTACTACAGCAGGCATTGTCTGTGTGCTGTCCTCTCTTTCAAGGAGATACCCAGATCTCGCTCCAAAACTCTCTTGCAGACTTGTTCTCCCAGCCATGTTTCAGCTTGTTCTGTCAGTTTTTTTGCTTTCTTCTCCTACTCTGTGCTGGTTCCTGTGGTGTTTCTCCTGACTGCTCTCACTCTTCTGCAACTGTGAACATGCAGCCCTCTAAGAAAAGCAATGTGCTCCTCAGGCCCTTTTCTAGAGTCCCTGGGCAGCCCCAGAAATGCCTTTGTTTTGAACAGTGATGTACGTTCGGAGTGAAGACTGCTAAACTGTTTCAGATGGTATCTTAAATAATAAGTCCTAGTTTTTCTACTAGTTTCAGTATGAATTATGTTGGTTATAATAAGTTCCTGTCTTTGCTATCAAGCAAGCTAAACTTCCACATACAGAGATATTCTTCAGGGTGCTGATATGTCTGGCAATGTGCTATTGAATGCAAATATTGTTCCTAAGAGAGAGCTCTGGTCCTTCTTCCTGCAGGTGAACTCTGGGTGAGAGACTTAGTTGCTTCTCTTCTCCATGAACTTCAATTTTCTTTTTCTCTCACTACTCAAGTTTACCAGGAGGAAAAGTAAGACTCTTTCTGCTTATAGTTCTCTAGATTCCTCCCTGTGCCTTTTTTGGAACATTGTACAGTGTTTTTTATTTTCCTGTCCTCTGAAATAGAAGCTGATCTTAAGAGAGAGTATGATTTTTGGTAGGAACACTGAAGGAAAGTTGCACTAATTCTCTAGTAATTTTGCTGATGTTTTGCAGTTCAGAAGAGTGCCAACCTAAAAGACTCCCTTTGGAAGCAGTGTTTCTTTTTAAGGGACTCTTCTGAGCAGCTGTCAGGGCTCAGCTCATTGAAAAAATGCTGACTGGACTTTTGTGACTCCCACAGGCTCTGAAACTGTATAGCATTCAAAGACAACCCTTTACAGATGGCAACACCCATCCAGGCTGAGTAGAGGCTATCTAATGCAAAGCTTTCATTCTCCAGGGCTTCTCTGAGAGAGACAAAATCTTTCCTGGAGGACCTGGCCCTGGAGATTTTTCGTATCTCTGGATCTCTTTTAGCCTCTCACTGCTGCCAACACAGAGCTTATTCTGGGGACAAATACAACAGCCCTGGTGCTGACTTTTGAGAGAGGAGCAGAGAGAAGTGCTTCCTCTGGCTTTTGGGCAGGTGCAGTTGCAGTCAGCAAACTTTGCTCAAAAGCTAGCGCTGTTATCAGGCAGGGTCTATGTATCTGTAGGCAGATAAGGGGAAGTGGGGAGAAGATGGAAAATGGTATCACGCTTGCAGTACTGCTAGTGACGCATCCTCCAGAGAATATGTTGTATCCTTCAGAATTGCAGCACAGAATTTTTTCCTTCTGGGCCTATGCGTTTTCTCCCTTCACCTGAAAAACTAGTATAGATTAGTGAGACTGGGAGACTCCAGGTACATGGACCATCATAACTCTAAGATCTGTGTGTCGCTGGTGTCTTACTGACTGTGTGTGAAATAACTAAACGTGCTTTGCGCCAGACATGATGAAAGGGCAGGATTGGTATGAGTGAGAGTGAAGGTACTGGTTTCCTTGTAGCTTGGCCTCAGCAAGTCAGACATGGGACAGGCATGATCCTTGTTGAGTACATCTAAATATTAGATTACTAAAGTATTTTGACTCTAACTGTTCCAGTAAAACAAGAAGTGGCAAGCATCTTTACCAAGATGCACCCCTAGTAGTTCTGAGTGCACAGAGGTGCCTTTGTGCACTGGTCCTCATGTACGTGGCAGATGCACTTTATAGGGAACTGTTCACATTATATTCTGTAGTGGATTACTTATTTCCTATAGGAATGACTGATTCCCCATTATGTTCTAGTGCTGAGAAAAGTAAGCTCATCTTTGGCCAGTGATGAGTAATGGTGTGGAGTAAAGGGAGATGAGGACATAGCCCTGATGAAAGCTTTGTTGGAATGCAAGGTAAAAAGACCTTGTATATGAAAGACATCTTACTGTTAGCAATGAGTTTCATAGATGCAAAATTCAGGTGTTCTGAATTGTTGCAGGTGTGTCTTGGTGAAAACATACCTTAACTGGTGCAAAGGATATTGATGACTCTCCCTCAGCTCCTGGAGTCAAGGGTGCAGTTCCGGGTTGGATGAGTTTAACTGAGTGGCAGGGACAGGAAATGCCACTAAGGACACTCTAAGAAAATTCCCTTAAACCAACATTTTTCAGAATCTGCTGTCTGAATCTCTCTTCTCATTCCATGTACAAGAGATGTGATTAGCAGAGAGATTTCAAAAGCAATGTGGTTCAATGGAAAACACCTGACCTGTATCTGATTCCATTTGGGATCTCAGGAACAGCTGCAAATGAGGCCAAGCTGAATTCTATCAGCATAGTGAGATCTCAAGGGCCCCCTTGGAGTATGCCCAGAATACAAAATATAGCTAACCCCCTTGCATTTATTAGTATGACAGCTTTCTAAGTAGAAGAGAGAGGCTAGGTATGAGTGTGACTTAGTGGCTAAAGATGAAGCTGTGCTGCTTAAATTTGTAAGGATGAGTTTGTTGAGGCCTTGATGCTTGATGAGGCTGGGGTGCTTTTACACTGGGAAAGGAGAAAGGTTGAATTCCTGCTGGGATTCCATTTTGCAAGCAGTTTTTCTTTTTTTTATAGTGACTGGAGTTCTGCTGCAAAGCGTTTCAGTAAAAGATGTTTTTTCACCCTGAAGGCTAGGGGTTTTTTGTTGATTTTATTGTTGTGGGTATTTTTTACCAGGAAACACTGATTTTTCCATTCAGTCTCAGTGGGATTTAAAAGAAGAGAGGTCACTTCTCTGTTGTTCACAGAGAAACTCTAGGAGGAGGTAAGGGAATTTTGGCAAAGTGAAAAGAACAATGCACTGAACTCTTGCCAAAAATGGAATTTTTTTGTGTATGCAACTCTGTATGTACATATGAATGTACACCCACACGTACATATATTTTCAGTTCTAATAATCCTGGTTTAAGAATGGTCAAAATCTGCATCTCTGATTTGCACCCTTCAGTTGGCTTCAGTCTTAATGTTGGATCAAACTCTGTTTATTGTCTAGCCCCTCTTTTCCTCATTTTCTGATGCTGTGTTGGGCCCATAACCTCTGCATCCTTGTGTATTAAAATTGGTACAGACTCCTGAACCCCAGAAAGGCCTCAAAAGCTTTACATATGGTCATTCTGGGACATAATAGAGGTCTAATGAATTTAAATAATCTGCTTCTCCTTTGTTACCCTCCACCTGGTTCAACACGGCAGATCATATATTTTAAATATTTTTTTTTTTCCCCTTCCCCCCTGGCTTAGTCCCTCCATAGTGCTTTCAATGTCAGGACACTCGTGTTACAGCATGGCCTTGTATGGCTGAGCTCAGCTGATTTGGCACTGGGAGAAATGTCTCTGCTTTCGCACCCAGCTAGCAGCATTTTTCCTTGGTAGGAATACATTCATTAGTCTTTGTTGTTTTTCACCTAGAGAGGTGTGTCCCAGGCACCAGCAGGCTGACGTGTCTGCAAGCTCTCTGCTAGTACCATTAAAGCAGCATAGTTCTCATCTGTCACTTTGGCACATCTTAGCCAGCAAAGGGTTTGTGCTGGTCTAGTACTCCCTGCCAGCCATTTTCCCCTGTCTTATTTAGTGGTGAGCAAACAAAGAGACACAATTTGGGTCTATGTATCGCATGAGGCTTTATTGTCCCAAAGAATACAGGTGATATTGCTGCAGTGCTATAACTGAGGTTTTTAGCTGTTGAGGAGGAAGGTCAAAAGCTGTGGAAATGGCAACTACCACTTCGACATATTTTGGTTTCTAGATCAGCAAGGACTGACAATTCAACTCAATTGATTTGCAACCCAATTGATTTATTTTCCCACCATTTTGTAATCACATGAAAATAAAAAGAAATTCTGCCAACAGCCAGATCAGTTCCCTGCCCTTCATCAAATAATAGATAACAAGAACTAACTAGAGTTCTTCGTGGAAATAAGAGAGAGGTTTGGAACAGACTAGAAGCTAAGTCTGATGTCTCCTCACCTCTGAAAATCTGAGACATAAATGTGCCAAGACTCTCACAGAACGGGTTAAAAAAGGGTCAGTTTTCAGCTGCTGTGCCTCCTCCTTTTTCCCTCCTCTTCCCCTTTTCCCATCAGCTTCTCTGTAAATCATCTTTGCCTTCTGGCTGTTCCAGGATTACAGAAACAGGATCTGCCCTCTGTCCTTGCAGAGGAGCTGTTGAGATCTATCCCATGTCAGTGTGAGCTCCCTGGATAGGATTTCCTCTTGGACCCAAAGATGACTTCTAGAGCAAGAGGAACCTAGGAGGAAAATAGAAGAGCTGAAGGGTATTGTCTTGTCCTGTTAGTGAGAAAGGACAATGATGCTTTTTTGGGGCTGAGGTAATACATAGAGGCTATTTCTTCCTGCACGCTTCTTACGGACCTGGTGGGAGCAATATCAGCCTGTCTCCTGCTCAGCAAATTCTGCCCAAGAAGAGGGGCTTGCCCATTGCCTTGTCTCCTGCCACAGCACTGTAACTTTTTTCTGCCATTTCTCACATCTAGTGAGTGAGATGAGGAGTCAGAAAGGAAGAGAGGTGCTGGTCTAGGAACTCATAGTCCCCTGGCAGGAGAAAGGGAGAGGGCTGAGAGTCGCATGCCGTATGAAGTACGAATGCAGTCTGAGTATAACTTGTATCTTTTGGAGCCTTAACGTAAGGACAAGCATTTTGACTATTGAATTATGTGCAATGATGCTAAAGTTTTGCTATGGATTCTGCACTGATGGTGTCACTGCAACCAAAATGCATATGAAATCAAGGTAGCAGGTGTGATATGCTTTAAGGATCAGAGGGTTATCCTATTGGAGCAGATGAAAGAGCAGATTGCATAATTCAAATCCCCAGGTTCTTTAGACAAGATCTATTGGACACTAAAAAATACAACCCTAATATCATTGTAAGGCATGTCACAATCTTAGATTCAACACATGACAATTAAAATTTAAGTCATAAAGCGTGGAAAAAAAATTACATTATATAGATAAGAGTGTCAGCTTTGAGAAGCTGGAAGATTTTGCTATCTCAATCTAGTGTTGACCCCCCAAGTGCTGTGTCTTGTACTTACCCTTCCTCTCTTAGAATCTTGCTAAAGGTGTATTTTGCTTTTCAATAAGGAGTCATTTTGTAAGTAATAATCATGCAGGAGATTTTATTCTAGGGATGGCTGTCTGTCAGACTAACATTTTTAACTCATAGCTAGAGATCCACCTTTGCAGTTATTTTATACATGAGAGTTACTGTTGCTATAGAAGATGACTGTGATTACTGCTGCAAGTAAGGGCAAGGCAGGAATTACATATTTTTTCAAGACACACAGAAAGGTAAATAAAATCTCTTCATAGAACAAATTAATTGGTGACCGTGGGAGTGATCAACAGGCAGTACACTCTAGGAAGGTGCCTGAGTCAGGCTAAAGCATGTGGTCTGGGAGTGTTTGAAGATGCAGGGAACTAGAGATGTGCGCATGTGTGTGCATGGTGGGAGAAGAGAGTGAGAATGTGTCAGGAATGACGCTGACAGACCAAGGTACAGAGTTCATAGGGAGGACGAAGCCTGCTATGAGTTTTTGCTGTGTTGGCAGAAATAGGACATTATGTATATTTTTGTGAGTCAGCAGGACTGTACCTGCATAACACCTTTACTGATATCATAATTTTTTCCTAATATGAACATAGGCCTCCAGTACTGGCATACTGCCTAGGCAGAGTAGGCAACACAGGAAGAATGACACTATTTTATTTTATTATTTGGTTTTTAACTTGATTTCAGGGCTTTAACCAGAAAGAAGCTGATATCACCATCTCTGTTAGGCTAAGTTATATCTTTTGATGGGAATGTGTGCTTTAACGTTCATGACACTTACAGTGAGGAACTGGCAGAACAGGCAAACCCTGACATAAGTCTGAATCAATATTGACATTTTTATATGCTTAGTCCATTACTTTAAACAAAGTTATGAGGATGAGCAGTACTACAGGAAAAAGTAGAGTCCTATTGGCTATTCATTCCAAGACTGACCTTGCAAAATTGTATACTTAAACCTGTCGCCTTCAATTTTTCAGTGATTGAGGGCTGAAGAAATCTGTGTTAGCCATGGACTTGTTGATAAGATCACCACATTTACTCAATTAATTCTTACAATAATAAACTAGTCCATTAGCCTGCAGTGCCACCTAGCCTCCTCATCCTTTGGAGAGTGGGAAGTATGGCATGAATACTTAGAAAGATAAAAACTACTTGGAAAGCATCTATGTAATGG
>VWPV01010117.1:0-89041 GCA_013389885.1 Geococcyx californianus
TTCCAACCTTGTAATACTGTGTGTTACTGTGAAAGCAATTATTGGCTTCTCTGATCTTGTGCTCAACATGACAGCACGTTGTCCTTGCCAACACGTGTAACACTGGGTTTGCAACTCCACATGATTTAGTGACAGGCAGAAAGAGTCCTAAGGACCGTGATTTATCAGAAGGAAGGGAAAATCATGAAGTATTTGCAGTCAAAAAAGTTGAAAGTAAATATTGATATAGACTGCAGAAAGGAGTGAGCCACACATTTGTGAAAAGAACCGCTGCCTCATGAAGGTGGTGTCCGATTTCTGTATATAAACTTATTTCTTTTAGTTTGTGCAGTTTAGCTGTTGTATTTCAGGCAGCGTGTAAAATAAACCTTAACCAATAAGTAGGCTCCAAGTGCCTCTCCGTAATGGAAACAACAACCTTTTCAGTGCTGTTTAAAACTGTAGCTCAGAGAAACTACGCATGAAGAAATGATTGGCACAAACAATAGCTGTCTCTTTGGCAACTGTCACTTCAATTTGTTGGTAGCAATTCACATCGTCTTAGTGATAGTGATTTACAATAACTTTCCCCAGTGATTTACAATAACTTTTCCCTTCACAACTGAATACATCTGTAAAATGATTCCACGACAAATAAAGCGTAATGCTTATTTTTTTTACAGTAAGCTTGTTAGAATATTGAACCATCCTACCATCAAAGAAGCATTCAAAGTATAGGGAAGAGCCAAACCATACATTAGCAGGATAGCACAAAATACACAGCACAACTGTCAAAGAGAGTGCTAGAGACTGGGGACTGGGAAATTCAAGGGATAGAGGTAGAATGGTCTTTTTACAAGTTGGGTTTTTTTATATTATTATTATTTTATTTATTTTTAAAATTTTATTTGGTTTTAAATCCTTTTTATATATTTATTTTAATTATTTAATCAATTGTCCTGCTTTTTATAGAGTTTTTTATAGAGTTCATTCTGCTTTTTATAGAGTTGCTTGGCAAGTTTTCAGTGTAGATGAGCAGAATCCTTCCCAAGGAAAGTTGGGGTAGGTAAGCCCAACCCAACACATGGCTAACTCCAAAATTAGACCGTATTGCTCCTCGCCTTATCAAAGGTGGAGATGCTGATCACAGGGATGGGTATTTTGTGTCCACCACCTCTTCCCCTTTCACATCCCAGAGCTGGAGAGGGCAGTCCAGATGGGGTTTCCCTCTCCATGTGGCTCCATGTAGAGGGGGATTTTTCCACCCCCTGACCTGTGGTTGTGCCGAGCGCTCGTGAACCAGGCTGCGTGCAGAGGTGTGTGGGAGAGGAGAAGTGGAGTCCCTGCTCAGGGAACTTTCTGCCAGGGCGTATTTCTGCTTCCCAGAAAACAAACGTAGGAGTTCTACTCTTGTTTCCAGGAAATGGCACTGGTTTAGTGTTCTTTGTTTCTGTCATTACTATCAGGGAACCATCGCTTCTTAAATCTGAGGGGTTTGATACTCTGGAAGTAGGTAACTGATAACTGCGCTGCAACCTGGACGCTTTCCATCGCTGGCTCCCTCCCAACAGCCAGTTATTTCCCACTGAACAGCACAAGGATCTCAGTGCAATAATAGGAGCGTGTTTTCAAATGAATAGAACTTCTGTGGGACCGAGACTTTAATGGTCGTTTGGCTTTCTTATAACTTGGGGTACAAAAATGTTTGGGCTTTTTTTGCTTGTTATTTTTAATTTACATCAGATCCCTCAGTAAATACTGAATAGTCACCAGGAGGCCGAATTTATTTAAATCAATATCCAATTAGGTTTCTTAATGCATTACCTTTCACTTCAGAAATTTAAGAAATCTAAGCAATTAAGTTTGTGCACTGATATCCTACTGTTTTCTTTTTGTTTCTGCTTGACTAACCTGTGCGTGTAATTGATCATTGCTAGACCCCAGCATTACATTGATTTCTTTAGGTAGCTGGTCTACCTGTGTATTTTTAAGAAATTAAATAATTACATTTTGAGGTGGAAGAATCTTTCATGTTAACTTTCATTGTGGAAACATAAAATTAAAGGACACGAAGCATGATGTTATTAAGCCACAAGGCAGTGTAAAGGTGTGTTTTCCTCTTACTTGTACTTCGATGTTGCTTTGATTAAAAAAGAAAATTGCTTCCATGAGTAGGAATATTTGTGAGGTACAGAAATCCCTGTTCATAGGCAAAGCAGAACATTTTAACAACTTTCTACTGCAGTGGGGCCATGCAAACCCACTGTTTTTTACTTCATGCAGAACTAAATTTGATACCAAATACTAATTACAACCTCTCTTTCTAATTCTAAAACCATTTGATTTGGTAAAATCTTCTGGTTTACAAGAAGGACCTGGATAGTAAATATTAAATAAGTGAGTGCCCATCCACCCAGTGTCAGATAAATGAATTTGTTACTGTACAGCAACAGCATCCCACTTCACCACCCCAATGTAAGCACAGTTGAGGGGAGTTCTGAATATTAAGTGTAGGAAAAGATCAGAGCTAGGAGAGTAAAGAGTACATTTCTCCTCTGTTCCTTTGTAAAGCATTCAAAAAGCTTCACAATCACAGTAATACTCTCATTTATCCACAGGAAAAAAATGAATCTCTGCGTGGTAATACTCATTAATTATAAGCATTCTTCCAGGAAAAATAGAAGTGTTGATTTTTTTTTTTTTAATGTATGAAAAAAAAAAAGAGCAGCAACCCCAGAACAGTTGATACATGCCTGCTAGTCTTGTTTCTTTATATAAGTGATTTATTTATATAAGTGAGTGCATATGCAAATCCTTGACATTGAAAATACCCTGCAAGCAACATAATTTACAGTAAATAAAGGAAGCCTTATGGCTACCAAAGAAACTTACGCTGTAGAAATGTATTTCTATTGCATGAGGCAAACTTTCTGTAACCTGGGGGGTGGGGGGGAATGAATTGTTATTAACTATTCTAATCCTACTAAACCAGCCGGGAAAGGCAAAAGATTTAGAAGAAATAAGTTCAGGAACAGTCAGTGAGTCAGATGGAGCCTTGGGTAGAGCTGCTGTCGCTCTGGCGCTATCTCACACCTAATTTATGGGCTTGGTGTCTTAAGCAGAGCACGACGAGGTGCTGGATCCTCCCACTGGCCCAATCTCAGCTAACCAGAAGTACAAGGTGTTTAGGCATCAGCTCAATAAAGCATTCAAGCATGCACGTGTCTACTGGAAACGTCCAAATTAAAGTAAATACATGCCAAAATATCTTCCTAGAGAAGAAGCAACCAGTATTTCCTGGTTGGTTTGTTTTTTCTCAAATCCCTGTTATTGCCAGGGTAAAACTGTGATCTCAGGGAACTCAGATGCTCATGGCTTTCACCTTACATCAACTACTGGTGCCCTCAGAGCTGTAGTCCTGGCATGGACCTTAAATACCAGAGCGAAGCTGAATTGATTATATATAACTAGTAATTATCTTACGGTAAACCTGTCTCAGCAACACATAATTGGTCTTCTTCTGCACTCCAGATGTATTCTTTTTGGGGACACATATGTAACATTCAGAGGAGGTATTGCTGTGCAGATGCTTCTCCCACTGGTTTTCAGATACTTTTCCTAGATAAGGCCAGCTTGGAAACGGTGCCTGACGAAGGGTGAATATCGTTCGATCTAATTTTCACTCTCCACAGGGAAAGTGGCCGGCTGGGGTGTTACAGCAAAGGCTGGTTTGGAGTGAGCAGCCTAGACAGTATTTCTAGTTATTTCAGCGTTATCAACATGAAATTGTGCTTTCTAGAGCTTGGAAATCCCATTCACACAGAGAGATATTAATTGTAAAGAATAGCATGTTAACTCATTTTATCCATATATAGACAGAGCATTAAAAAACACACACACACCCACCCCTAAACCCCCCAGCAAGCACCTGCTGAATGTTTCAGGATAGATTTGTCATTTATGTCAGTATAAAAATTGCTAGATTTTCCTGGGAGTTTTTTCCCTAAAAACCTTTGGAACAACTCTCTGAGCCATCTAAAAAAAAAAAGTTGCTTCAGAGCTGACATTTCAGAGATGCTACACTGTGAGTAAGGTTATTATGCCTGGTTTTCCCGGCATTTTTAAGCAGACTAAGCTTATTCTCAGAAACAACAGCCCAATAATTGTGGCTGCTTATGACATTAATTAAGCAACGTTATATGGGGCTTTGATTTTGTACTCTTTTCTGCATAAGAATAGTTCAATGTAGTCTGATGATTAGGACCCAGTTGAAGCGTTTGCTTCTGCAAGATGGTGTTTTCACCACAGCTTTCAGCTCCCTTTGACTTACAAGCGGCTGGAATGTCGCGAGTTGCAAGCGTAAGTGCCTCTAAAAATGGAAAGAGAAGTAAATAGATAAAACAAAGGAGTATTTGGACTCTTGTTCCTGCCATCACAACTCTCTGCACACAACAGCAACACTTCGGTTGAGCTGGAGGGGGAAAAAAGTGGGGGGTTCCAATGATCTGATGTTTAGAATGTTGCACGTTTGAACGACACAAAGGCAGAGCTGCCGGATGCTGGTGCCACGTTCCTTGCATGCTCCACGCTCAGCTCTTTGGGGTATTTGGTGCAGAATATGACCCTGGCACCTGCCTCCAAGATGCACCTTCTGCTTTATACACCTAATTTTGTAGCGCGTTCAAGTTCAGCCGATCAGGGGGAGGAGGGGTGGGCTGCCCTTCACCAGCAGTGGGAGCACACGCAGGTACTTGCTGATAGGAAAAAACAAAGAAAATTCTGGTACTGATCAGCGCTGCACACCAGTTTCCTATTATTTTGCTCTCCTCTGTCTAGACAAGGTTAAGTTTGGAAGTGTGGTTTAACGGCGGTCGGTAATGTAAGCTTATCCTATCAAAGGATTTTTAATCAGGAAACGCTACAGTAAAGCCAAATCAAATGTCAGTATCTTCTTTTTAGTCCAATCTGCTTCAAGAGAAGCGGCAGATTCATCCCTGGCATTAATGAATGAATCTGTTCCAGTCTTGCTTTCTTTTCTGATACAGCCTGCTCTGAAAGAAAAATAAAGGCTGCAGGTAAACAGAGAGTTTAACAAATAACGCTGCCACTAGGTGTGTCTTTTTAGAAACATTGTGTGTATTTTCTTTCCGTATTGGATTAGAAGAACAAGAGTGATCGGGTTGGAGCCTCTTCCATCCAGGCTCCCAGTCAGATCGATTTGTCCTGACTCGCACAGGCACGGTTAAAGAAACTTAGAGGAATGAGAAGTACGAATATTTCCTGGTGATGGAGCTTCTGGAAGTTAATGAGACAGAGGCAGAGTTCTCTCTGGACTGGGGGACACCAAGTTAGAAGTCTCAGGTTATCAGAATGGTCTCAGGTTTGAGTGTTTGGTTGTTGCTCTTTTTTAATAAGAAAAGTGTTTAAATATCTTATTAGGATGGGGAAAATGCATTATTTCCAAAATGGACCCATTCTTAAGCACGTTTTCCCCAAAACACTTTCTAAGTGTATCTTTTCATCTCAATTTTGAGACTAAAATAAATATTAAAGGTTTTGAATTGCCCACTGGCTGAAAAATCTATTTTCTAATCAGCTTTATACACATCTGCAAAATCAGAGACAGCAGTAGAGAGATTTCATTCCCTACCTGGAGGATAAAGCCCAGCTGTTGTTCCACGGTTCAGAGCCATGAAGAATATCATCATTAAAAGACACTGACAGGGGTCTCTCACGTGGTACAATAAACTCACCTGTAACTTCCCTCTATATTTAGCAAACAGATTTTTATAAAAAGAATGGTGAAAATTAATGAGAGTGCAGGTTGCTCAAAGTCCAGAAGGGAAAATGTGCTTTTTGCTGCACAAATTCTCCCCTTTCAGCTTTGTTTTCATTTAAAGCAGTGCAAGGCGAGTATAAAACGCAGTGATTCTGACTTTGCAGTATTTTACGTCTAGTTTGAACAGTTGTAAAAGTCTGATGCAAGGCAGCCAAGAATTGGACCTTTTCTGTCTCCTGCTTGTTCCATGGTGCTTGGTTTTATGTGGTACCTTTTACACTAAAGCAAAGTCACAGAGGAGCCTAAACAGTAAAATAAAAACCTGACATGCTCTACTAAATCTTATTCCTCAAACCAGAATAATTTTAATGTCTTAAAAGTTTTATCCATTGGGCCCCCCCGGGGAGAAAATGTTGGATTTGTAGCAGATTTATTTTCTCTGAATTTCTGAATTTCAATCAGGTTTGATCTAATAACTGTCAGCTGACCTGATTAAAGCGTACCTCTCTTCTAGCTGATTTAAATCAACTTGGCTGCTACACAGGAAGCTAAAATAGATGCTATTTCAGATGGCCATCTGCTACACCAAATTCATTTATTTTGGAGAACTTTGCTTTAATTCAATTAGCAGGATCATATAAATAACGCTTGGGGTGGGGACCATTTTTTACAAACATGCTTTGTATGAACTGAAATAAATTACTGTCTTTACCTTGGCTTTCAGGCTGGGCTTTTCATATTTTTTAGAGAGGTAAATGTTTGGTTTGGAGTAGGGGCCGAACGATGATTTTAGGCTGAAAGGGAACAGATCACATACCCAGCATTTAAAAGGAGCAAAATGAAGGCCTTGTCTTAACTCAACTGACTTAACAAATTGCCCCGTGCACCCTCGACTTTGTGAGAAAGGCCAGCGATGGATGTCACACAACATGGGTACAGAGAATGAGAAAGCCAGAAATACAAAGAGAAAGCAGGCAGGTGCTCCCATAGGACTATTCAACCTGCCAAATTAAATGGCGTGAACTTAATCCTCAGCAGCATCTTTTTCAAGAAGTGAAAATCTTCTGGAAAAAATGTGAAGCTGCTCCACAATATTCAAAGAAATTTTGAGAGAGGAAACCCATGAAAATGGATTTTCTCTTATTTTTTTTTTTCCTATTACTCATGGGCAGCAGAACTTCATAAAAATGATGGAAAACATTGATAAAATGTACTATTATACATATACTATTAGGACATCTTTCATAATTCAGCTCTCCTTGCAAATAATGGAATCTCTTGCCACAAGAGCTACGTCAGGTCAGGTAACAGCACCTCCTGGTGCTCGCTCTTTCCATCTCATTGCTCTCCAGGGGACCAAGTAGGCTCTGCTCTACCAGCACCTTCCTGTTGCACCTCCGTGCCTCTGTCACACAAATGAGCTCCCCAGTGAACACCTGTAGGCTGCCCTTTCTCAACGAGTGAGCGAACGAGTGTGAAAAGCTCAGCCTGGGCACACCATGAAAAGAAAAGAGAGACTTAACACGTTTGTTGGCACAGGACACTCACAAGCTGGGGGGTCATCCAGGTCTGTTCTGCTGCAGGTTTAGGAGACAAAGCTGTATTTTAGATTCTTACGTGGGATACGGTGTAGGCAACTGAGGAGTGAGAGGAGGGCTTGAATATAAAGAGAGGAAGAAAGGATTTCCCCGAAAGCTTTAATTACAGTCCTTAAGCAAAAAAGTTAAACAGGCTTTAGAATAAGAAACCTCTTAAAGGAATGTATTATGACCTTGCAAATTACCGCTAGTGCCAAGCACAATGTAAAATCATGATAGGAACCATATAAATACTGTAACTTGGTTAAGAATTTAAGCATCTGACTTTTAAATTATCATTAAAATGGTGCATATTTTAGGATTCAATGAGGTCTTTACCCATTGCTTGGCTTAGGCTTGTAGATCTGAAAGGCAGAGCATCAGAGACAGCTCACGTCTGGCATTTGTGTGGTGCTCGGAGCATCTGTCAGCTGTTGGGCAGGAGCTGCACTCAGTAGATGTGCTGGCATGAAGATCAATCAACTGTGGATGGATGCTCTGGTCTATTGGGAAAATGCAGAGTAGTTGTCTAAAAGTACAACAGTTCCTGATCTGTTGTTGGGCTCATGATAACAATTGTGGGTGTTCCTTATGAATAACATAAAGGTCAAATTTGACCAATGTCCTGGTTAAGAAAACATAGTGTTGTAAATTTATTAAAATTTATCTTAAGGGTTTTTTTGATCCATATGATATGAAAACTTTAGGTTTCTTAGTTGGAAGCAACTTGGTTTTGGTTTGTAATTCAGTTATTGTGAACCAATTAAGATGAAAAATGCAAGGTCAAGGCTGAATTGATTTTGAAGATAATGGAAGCAAATATTTTCCCAGACTTGGTATAAATCTTTTCATTGATTATTATTTTTCAATAGATAGATTTTTATTTTAAGCCTTATTTAGGAGGAAAAACATGCGAGGTGCCAAATATCAGCACAAGAAATCTATTTCTTGCCCTGCAACACTCAAACTGAAAATTCATTTCACTGTAACCAGGTTACCTGCTACTGAGAGCTCAAAATAGAAATGGTCTTTTATTACTGGCCTGGCATTCTTTTTAAAAAAGTGATTATTTCATTGTGTACAGGTAGAGGTGTGTTAGTGTGGGAGCAGACAAGACAGGATGGGGAAACTCTGCCAGCTCCCCCGCCACTCAGTCGGCAACCACCCACAGTTCCTGCATCCTTGGGCATCCTCTGCCAGCGCTGAGACTCTTTAGTTGCAACACCGTAGTAAATATTTTGCTCACCCAAGCCTCTGGCAATAAATCACACGTGTTTTTATTTACCTTTGTGAAAGGATTGCAGTGATTTTTATCACCGCATCACCTTCCTCACCACAAACTGCTGAGTCACGGAGGGGCATCCAGGTATGAAAAGCAGTGGACGCGGGTATTTCCTGCAACCCCCGTGAGCGTGAGCGGTCGGTACCACCTCACTGTGATGGACTGAGCTTTCAGACACCTTTCTTCCATTAAAGCAATGCTATCAGAATTAAAGTAAGAGTTAGTGCCTGCTTTAAGGCCCTATAATCAGAATTAATGGTTTTCATCTCTTAATACTCTTAGTTAATCAGAACACATGTAGTTAAATAAACGCGTTTGACAAAGATTTACTGTGTTACCAAAATAGAAAAGAAGAAGAAGGAAAAAAAAACAAACAAAAGAATATTGATGGGGTTTCATGTGTTTGTTGCAGCTTTAGGAAAGAACAACACCTAAACCCACCGGTGCCGCACAGGCAGAGTAACATTAATTGCTCCTGATTTCATATTTCTGATCAACTAGCTCGTATTCTGGTGAACAGGGGTTGTCAAATGCATTCCTTTTTTCAACTCTCATTTAAATTTTTCTCAAATTTTAAATAGATTCGCAGTGGTTGGACTTTGCCCCTTTTCATGCCTATTTCTCTTTGTGAAGTCACGATAAATTGAAGCTGATGAAACTGTTGTGAGCTACCATTCTGGAAATAAAGAAGCTGTGGAAATGTATAAATGAATTAATTATATGTTTTACCGAAAAAAAAGAAAGAATGTATCTGAATCAAACATTCAGGATCAGATTGCAGCTTAAAGCACCGGGGCAGCTGTACAGGGCGGCTGTAATTCCTAGGTTTCCATCAAACTGTTGCATAGGGAGAGCGGATCAGAACGGGTGCGATCCACGTGCTGCTAAGAAAAATCCTAAGGTTCACTTTTGAAAATGCTGGGTAGGTGGTAACCCCTATCTTCGTTTTAAACAGGAAGAGATGGCTTGGATCGGTGTGGGGGTACCCGCGGTTGTCGGTAGATTTCTGTGCATGGGCTGGAGTGGCCGGATGAAATGTTCGTTCCTTTAATTACCTGCCAACCTACAGCATTTTTAAAGACTACTTTGGCCAGTCCCTCCCTATTTCACAGAGGAACAGTGTTCAATTTACACGTGGTACAAAGGCTCTGCATTGGTACTTTAATCAAATTATAATAAAAGGGAAATTTTCTGAAGGCTGAGAGCAGTTACTCCATTGCAAAGCATTCACAAGCTTACAGTAGATATTTTCTCTTTTTAATTGCAAATGTCAGCTTGGAATGGCTCTGGTTTTAGTGCAGTTCATAGCATATTTGGTTTTTAGCCCTCCAGGGGAAGAAATTAATTCTTCCCCTCCAATCAAACACCAATATAGACCATTTAAATAATTTCTTCAGCAAATACATTTTTCTGTAGTGCCCATGACTGAAAACTGATTTATTCTTTGTGTATGACTTGTAGTTTATTTCTTCTACGTTTGTGAACTTATGTTTTTAAACCATAGATGAACTTAAGTGATTTCCTAATGAAATTTTTAAATTCCAGTTTTCAGACCATTTTTCTGCCTGATCTTTATGTATTTGTCTGGAAGGTGGGAATGTAGAACTGACTGAGGACCTTAGCAGTGCTGGTATTCAACTTATTTCTGAATGATTGAAGCAGTTGTACCTCTCCCACTCTTATTATGATTGCAGGATTAGATATATACTTTTATTTCAGTTTAGTATTTTGGAGAAATGCCTTCAGAGGAAGAAAGAAACTAATAATTTCTTGTCACCAGCAAGCTGTAATTATATGTATTTATATTTAACCTTTCCAGATACTACTCATTAACATTTACTTGGCACAGGCATCGTTTACATTTTGATATACTGCTTTTGTGTAAAGGTTATAATGACTACGGTAATCTTTGACTTGCTACTGTCTCCTCTCCTAACAGTCCTGGGGCTACATCAAAACAAGGGTTGGAGTAAGGATTTTAGTTTATTCTGCTGAAAAATTCTGTTATGGTACTCGTGGTAATACTAAATCAAACCCCAAATCAAACAACACAGCACAGCACAATAAAACAAAGAAAATGCCATTAACAAACCAGTTCCAGTCTTGATGCCATGAAGCTGAACTAATCCTGGATACTGAGAGCATCTTCAATTCTCAGGGACCTCTGGAGGACACCTGGCCAAACCTTATCTCAAGCCAGGGCTGGCCTCAAAGTTAGATTTAACTTAAAAATTGGACGAGGCTCTTTGGGGACTTGGTCACACAAGTTTTGAACATTTTCCAAGCAGAGGATAAACCCGCAGGTGCCCACCAAGGGGTAAGAAAAGACACTGCTCTGAACCACTTTTCCATTGTGTAGTCTGGAGGGACAACTACTTTTCTTCTTGCTCACCAAGGATGGGAAGGTGCAGCTGGAAATACTGCCGTAAGTGGAATTCTCCACCTTTCTGATCTTCCCCAGAGGCGCCCTTAGAAAATAAAAATGTCATGCACAATTTTAGGTAGCAATAAAAGTAAATCCACTGTCATGACAATGTCTATTCTAATTATGGTCTAATTAGAATAAAAGCAAGGGGGATACATTGAGAGACAGCATTTCTCCAGAAGGAGAGATTTTACTTGGTTTTCCCTTGGTTTTCCACTCCTTCCTCCTCTGTTGTTTGAAGCCCCAAAGAAAAGGAAAACGGTTTAGGCAAAGGGAAGTAATGTGAGTGTATGTTGGCATTAATTTCTGACTAAATAAGGCTATTTTAATCTTATCAAGGTGGATTTCTTCAATGAGGTCATTTAGTGGAATTGGGTGTAATGGATGGTTGACCGTGAGCTGCCCATTTGGAGCTGTATATTAGCAGCATGCTCTTTCCCATGGCTTTCTCGTCCAGGTTTCCTATTTTTAGTCCTTTCGTTTGAAAAGCAAGGAAGCTTTGGTCTTTAAAAACAGCTGGTAAAATTTCCTTGTATAGATCTCAGTCTTGCAGACTGATCTTTGCTTCTAATGAAGAGGAGAAGTTTTCTTCTTCATTTATGCTCATGGTGGACTTGCCCAGAGACTTTAGGGGCTCCCTGGTGCTGCAATTTGATGCGTTCAAAGGCTTTCGTCTCCTTTGCAGCACACAGACACAACTCACTCAGCTTGTCCAAATAAAGACCTTCATTAAAGCACTAAACAAAAAAAGGTATGTTACCCCAAATTGTGTTGAACTCTCCTTGGGTGGTTCTTTTCCAAAGATTCTTATGCGATCAGCACTCTTCTCGTTGCAGATGGCTGACGTTTCTAATTGGCATAGGCTTTACTGCCAGCTAATTGCTCAAAGCCAGTTGTGTCATCCAGGTGAAGTAATAGCCCATGAGACATTATAGGTGATTAGTAAAGATAAAGTTCCTTGAAAGACTGAGGTGTCAACTGACTGAAAGTCATTTCTTCACTAACGTTTCAGCAGTCCAGGAGGACCTGAAGTAATATCAAGAAAATTAAAAGTGAAGTGGTTAAGCTACTCAGCATGTAAAAAAATTGGCAAGTAAAAAACCAAACCAAAACAAAAAACCCTTCTGGATTATATTTGATCAAATAAATGGGAAAATTGGCTGTTGAGTAGCTGATAGCAAATCAGAGTGAGATGCAGAATGAATTTTTCAGCACTCCAAACAGAATTAATTACTGGAAAACTGGAGAAGAGAATATGCTTTTGGCAACGTTAGCGACCTGGGATTTTTCACACACAATCTCAGCAGCTTAGAAATATCTTGGTAGCCAACATGACAAATAAACCAGTGGTTATTCACACGGGGAAAAGAAAGAAGAGGAGGGGGAGGCCCTGGCACAGGGTGCCCAGAGCAGCCATGGCTGCTCCTTCCGTGGAGGTGTTCAAGGCCAGGTCGGATGGGGCTTGGAGCCCCCTGATCCAGTGGGAGAGGTCCCTGCCCGTGGCAGGTGGTGCCTCTGGATGGGCTTTGACGTCCCTTCCAACCCAACCCATCCTATGCTTCTATGATTACTTTAACCCCAAATTGGCTTTAGTTCTGGCCAGAGAACAGCTGTGTGATTATACATCCATGTTCGATAGAGAAATCTGCTTAATAACATACAAACTTTAAGAAGAGTAATTGTAACATGAATATGAATAGACTATAAAAACGTAACGGTGTCGTGGTAGTACAGCGGCTTAGCGTAAGTCAACAAAAGCATATAGAAATTATAAGACAATGCAGCTTTTTAATAACTACTGTGTGCCTCTGTTATCCACTGAGCCTCAGATTTTTAAGTGCTCAAATGGAGTCTATTTCCAATGAGAATTTAAAGTGTCCTCACAGCTCGCGCGTGGCTTCAGTGATCAGCGGCGCCCACGACACCCCATGCTCTGCTGAGGAGCCTTCTCCTCCACACAGCCCTCAAACTGGTGTGTGTGCACAGAACACAGCCTGGAGGGATACCAAGAGACCCCAGGTACTTAGTTCAGTAGCAAAAAATTATAGAACACACATGAGCTGTTCACTCTTTTGAGAGGTCTTGAAATATGCTTCAATTAAATATAATATTAATTAAAAATTAATCTAATTTTCATTTAAAATAACAGATACTGATGATCCTATCAGATCTTTCCATGGGGAAACATTAATTTTAGGTTTTAAATAACTAAATAAATCTAGAGATATATCTTAGAATCATTAATCCACCTGTCAGCATCCCAATATCTGCCAGCATCCAACTTTTGGGGAAGTTTCGGTTAGGAACTGAAAAGTGGGGGGTTTTGAGCAAAAGTATCGTGTGATACAAGCCAGGACAGCTCCAGCCTAGCCTTTTGCATTCTGGAGAGTTTTAAAGAAATGCTTTGCTGTCAGCAGACAAATGCTGGAAAGAATTGTACTTTAGAGGGTGAAAAACACCAGTTAAAATGCAGATGCACACTCAGTGCCTCATTTTTAGAGCACACTAAAAGTTTGATGTGCCAGGGATTGTCAAATTGATCAGCATTTGCCCATTTCTCTGTCTATACCATTTGAAACAAAGTTTTCAGGTGATTATCACTCAGTGTTGGAGAGGGTTACGATTCACGCTCATTTTCCAGTGTCACCTTATGCTGGAGAAGCAGAAGGAGCCTTTGCGACATTTCCGCCTTCAGCTTTGTGCAAGTAACCTCAAGGAAGCCTCTGAGATTTGTAACTAGGGACAGGCTGAAGGATTCATTTCTCATGCTCCCCACAGACTTCGTTGGGTCGTGCTGGGCAGAGCTGCTGCTCTTGGCCCACCCGTGGAGGGGACCTGCCTGGAGTCACCGGGGGGCTGGTTTTTAATGCTTCGAAAGAGTGCTTTAACTCCCAAGGTTCCCATTTGGCCCTTGATGTACAAAGTAGGTGAAGTCCTGGGTATTGGGATGACCTGCATTTTAATCACCTCAAATCTGAGACAGACAGACCTTCTTTGAGTAGAAGCATGCACACAGAATACTTACATATAACTGTTTGTCCAGAGTGTACAATTTCAAAAAATGTCTTGGAGTGGCCATGACCACTACAAACAGTAAAAATGAGGTCTCATCCTAATAATTTGATTCTGAAATTCACAAAGATATATCCTGGGGGGAATGATGGAGAGTATTTTATTATATTTATTTCTGTGGGAATTTTGTGATCTCCTACTTGAAGCTGCTAAACAAATGCCACGTGGCAACCGCCAACAACTCCAGATCATTCCCATGAATAAGCAGAATGTTCACACAGACTTCATCACATGCCATTACCTGGAACAAGCAAATGTGCTGTGATTGAAACACCAAGGGAAATCAGTTTTGATTTCATGTGATGTTAAAGGTTACAGGTTTGAAATCGTGTTTGCCTTGAAGACTACAAGACTTCAGCCATCATTTCAGCAGTAACTAATGAACTGAGCAAAGCCCCACGGAAAGGGCTTAGGAGACAGGGGATAATGTGAAACCCATGGGAGTGAAGGGTTTGGAGGTGCCCGATACCCTGATGTGGTGGTGATGACAAATTCAAACCAGTGCAGGAGAATCCTCACATGCAGAGTTCTTGTGCAAAAATAGGCACAAGTGACATCAACCAAGATGCTGCCTCCATCTCCTGCAGGGGCCCAGAGCCCTCCCGTGCTGGGGCCCTGCCGTGGGCGGCTCCAGGCTGTTTGGTGAATAAGTGGCTTTTTACGGCACAGCTGAAGTTTCCAAAAATGTAGGAAGTCATTAAATTTCATTAGAGTCCTATACAAGAAAACAATTGCCAGGAGCTTAGTTTTGTTCTCTTTTTCGCCCGCACCTTCGCTGTCCGTCTTCAAGAACCGCTGCGTGTCCTTGGCGTGCCTGCTTTTATTCTTCGGGTTAATAAGTGGCAAAACGACTAAATACTTTCTTGGACCCCTGGATGTTTCTTTTGGCCTCTTTGAGAAGAGGAAAGCTGAAATGAATCTGGAAAGGCTTCAGAGAGAGACTGTGAGCGCTCTGCGCTCTCGCCCCTGCCGGCACTAGGTGGCACGCTCAGTGTAGGAATGTGCTGCTGCGGTGGGGATGCCCAGCCCTGCCAAGCAGGCAGGGCGTTCGCAGAGACGCGAGAAACGGAGCAATGACAGGCAGTTTACTCGGAAAAAACCTGGGTGAAAGGGATAAAAGCTGAGCTGGCAATTAACTCCGAGGGGACGTGTGTGGCACAGGCTGAATGGGCAGAGAGCGGGGAGCCGGTGCGGATGACGGGCGGCGGAGCGATGGCTTTTGGTTGGGTGTAGGACACCGGCTGCAGTAAATGTCTGCTGTTCAAACGGGAAAGAAGGCTGGCATTTATTTTTTTTCCTTTTTACTAATTCTTTGCTTTATTGTAGCTGCTACAGGTACACGACAGCTATCACTGAATTGCAAAATTCCCTTCTTGTTCAATGTTCTAAATGGTTGTTGAATGTGTTCCCTGAACCACAGCAAAGAGGCGTCAGTGGCAGTTCATACATATATTTGGAACCAAATTTATGATCTGCAACAAAACCAGTACTTGTGGAGTTTCAGCTGGCAGCGGCCAAGCTCGCGCTCTGTGCCCCTAGTGGCAAGCATGGACTTTTATTCTGTTTTATTTCAAGGAGGAGCTGCTGCTTCCTTAACACCTACTTGAAAACGGTGCTGCCACTGGTTTGGGCCCTTAAATTTGAGCTGATGCTTATGCCTCTTCTTTTGGGAGTGCATGCCTGTTTGCTGCTATTGCCCAAGGGAACAGAGCTGGTGATGCCTCCTGTGAAGTGGGGCGGGGGCTACTGTCTCTGGAAGCGGCGTTAATCTGTGCTTAGTGCTTCTAGAAGAAGGAGGGAAAAAAAGTGAGTGTGTAGGGGGGAATCACCGGCCCCAAACAGATCAAACTCTCACTGCTGTCCCCAATCCAACCCACACTTATTCACAGGAGGTGCAACGTCTTTCTTACTCTCCATTGACTACAAACATGGAATAATTCTGCTGAGATCCTCTGTGGGGAGCCAGGGTCGAGCACTGATGCAGTCAGAGTCAGGGGAACTTCAGAGAGCCAGGACCTCATTATTTATATCTGGTATATAAACGCTATCGAAGAGTAGTCTCTAACTGCTTTAATATTACCCACAATACTCTTCAACTTGTGTTTGAGGTACTGCATCCACACTGCTTCCACTTCTTGAGCTTAGGATTTGAACCTCTCAAGGAGCACGAGGTAAGTGCACTTTGCATCGTCCAAGCGGGATGCTGTGGTACAGGTGGAGATCTTGGCTAATTGCCTTCAAGACAAGCGAGTTGGGTAATGAAAGGCGTATTGATCTGTGTACCAGAGAACGTTACTTCTTTGAATTGAGGAGATTGATTTGTCGGATTCAAGTCTCTTCGCCTTAAAGATGGTGAAGGAGTTTGCATATTATTCCAAGGAATGTGAGAAATGCCATTTTTGTCAGATGGCTGCAGTTCCGCTAGCATGATTCAAAGGCAAAGAAAAATCTTTGATGGAGGCCCTATTTCATCGATATTTTATATCTTCCCTCCACTGGACACATTTTTGGCAACTTAATGACAATCCTTAACTTAAACATCACGGGAAGATCAACCAACTACAGAAGATTTTTGAGGTTTGAGTGTTTTCTGTGCATGCTTGTCATTAAAACAGCATGATATGCTCTATTTCGGTTGCCATTAAGAGCTCCAAAAAGGCATTGCATGTGGCCTCCATTGTAGGCAGCTGGATCAACAAAATCTTTGAAAAATATGGCTTCAGTATCAGTGGGATTTCTGACAGGCTTCAATAGTTTTTTCACCCTTTGAATAAAACTCCAGCACCGCAGCTAATAAGGAACAAGCAAAGCGCCAAATTAACTTAATTGAACAAAATCTAGTTTCCAATATAAAGAGCTAAAACCAGACCTATTTGTATAAACATGGTGCTCCTCTGAAGCGTGACTTCTTTTAAGATAGCTAGTTAGTCAAAATTCCATAGAAAATAGGGGAATATTGCCTTTGTAGAAGTGCAAAGTGACAAGAAAACACTAGCACTCTCTTAAAAGAGACCGCTGAATGAATACCTTCAAATTATGTTGTACTCGCAGCAGAACAAAGACTTCCTGCAGGAGAAATCTGAGACCTAACCCTCCTTTCTGCTCCATCAGCCAGGTTCCCATTCATCTTATAGGTTTTGATTAGTGGTGTTATTAAAAAAAATAATTAAAATAATACACATGTACAAACACTTTAACTGTGAAATTCTCATTAGTTTTTCTTTTAATAGCATCACATCATCAGACAAAATATCAAGGTAATCCGTTGTGCTCACTCAGACTGTCCACCTCTGGTCTATTTGTCCTAGGAAGAAGGAAGACTTCTTTTTCTTTTCCAGGTTCAGCTCCAAGCTCACAATGTTTTTATCATTTTAGAAGATATTTTAGAGCAGCTATTGTGCTGAACCAGATTTAAAGAAGTGTTGAAATAGAGACTGGTCTCTTTGCTTTAATTTTGAGTCTGGTTCTTCCGTCACTGAGCATCTACCAGTACAGTTACACTACAAGCAACCTCTTCCATTGCGTCTGTACCCAGGGAGACACAGCCTTATACCATTAAGGAAATATTGCCTTTCTAGTTAGATACTTAATTTTAAACAATAGTCAGGTTCTATTCTTACCCAGTAAGTTTGTTTGATAGCAAAAATAAAATGAACATGTGTTGGCATGGCAACCCCTTTTTACCCTTGCGGCTCCTCCTGCACCAGGACTGCTGACCCGCAGCAGCCAGAAGGGTATTTCTTAAATGAAATGAGACCTCGTTATATTCCTGGCAACTCAAAAGGCCTGCTCAGCCGGGTGGACTGGAAAGTTCCAGACGCAATCCACCACTTCATTACTTTAATCTTACGCATTTGATTCTTAAATGTTAACGTCTAATAGAGTTATCAAGCTATTGCTTCCTCTGGTTGTGGAACCCCTCACGTGAGGCCAAGCACGTTTGTTTCATCCCCATTTTCGTAACTGGTTGTTGATGTGATAGTGTTGAGTCTGGCTGCTGTGCTAACCGGTTGGGTTTGTTTGGCATTCAGCTCATAACACACGCTCAAATCGATACTGTACTGTTTTACTTTCAGGTCCTTAATCCTGGAGGGGCTGGATGGGGGGAGTGGGAAGAAATAATGAAAAAACATATTAATTAAAATTTTAATTTGTTCAGCAGAGCTTTGGGAAACACAGAAACTTTCACTCGATACATTCAGCAGAAGCAGTGCGTGTCACTACAGCTATGGCTGCTGTGGTGATGCATGCTGTTATTAGTTAGTATTTACACATAGAAACTAGAATAAAGACAGCTTTAATTAATGACATTCCTATTCCATGCCCTTCTTCACAAGTTGTGCATTCCAACAGCAGAGGAGCCGCCGTGTGCATCCATCACGATGCACCGTACATACCTTGGCTTTCCATCTGCAAAACTTCTGAAAAGTAAGAATTGATATTTTTCCCTACGTATCTATTCTAGACCGGTGAAATGAGTGGAAAAAGGACTGCAGGCTGATTTCAACAAGGACTTGGATAGTTTATTCTGACCATGAATGTATAATTTATTTAATGTATTTTGCAAGACCTGTCTGCATAACTACATAACAATGGTGCAGTTTTAGCGGTAGTAGCTTTTGTACAGAGCATAAACGGCAATTCTGATGGTAAAATTCAATAGATACTAATTTTCAGGTATCTTCATAGGGATGGATATTATAAAGTCAGGAGGCTCAGCCCTTAAGCACTCACCATAGCTTGTTCTTAAAGCCTGAGTAGTTATCTCCCTAAAGTGGGATCGCTGCAGCTGTAAAGTGTTTCAGTAGAACAAGTTTTGGTAGAAATAAATAGGTTTAAATGGGATGCAATATTCTTGATCAGACAAAGGTTTTGCTTTAGGTCTGTAATGTAGGCAGAAATACTTTTTTTTTTTTGTGGAAATAATGTAAATATATATTAAAAAAACAAAACCAAAACCAAACACTAAAAAAACCCACAACCAGAAAAATAAGCAGTTATTTTAACTTAGAGACTAACATGATGGGGGGAAACCAACACAAAGGTTAATGTGTGCACGAAACCTAGAAATGAACTGTGTATTGTCTGGGATGTTTGAAATACAAAGCTAAACAGCACAGGTGGTGATGGCATTGATATTTGCAGTGGCCCTGTCTCTAGGGAAAATGAATGTTAATGCTGTGCATTATTTCTTGATGTTCAGCCTAAGAATAGACCTTCATCCAACGATCAATGAAGTGAACGGCGTGGGGAGGAAAGGAAGCAGAAGTGAAGTAGGTTTTACTCGAATGAGCAGCCATTTGGGCCTGGAGTTTGAAAAGCAGGTGTCATCTTGCTCAGATACCCTTACCTGGTTTAAATCTCCATCTGGTTAAAACCAAGTCATGTGAAGGGAATGAGGCTGAAAGAGTCCTGCTGGAAGGAGAAGCAAGTCTGTAATCATGCAAAAAACCCGGTTGCTGCGTAGATTATCCAAAATTTAATTCTAGCATCTGCTTCTTCATAGCCTTTCTAATAGGAGCAGTAAGTTCTCGCAGTAATCCCACGCTGGATCTGTGTGAGACAGTGGAGTGTGGGATATTTACACTAAGGTAGTTTATAGTGAAGTTCATTTATTTGAGTGAATATGCTCTGGATTGCAATTAATGACATTCTTTCTCAGTAGCAAAAACCTATACCGTGCTTTGATCTAAACTTAAATGTTCCCCAAAGAATCAAATGAAGTAATATAACATAATTTATGTCCTTTTTTGAAGCTGTATCATCTGGTATATAATTCCTATGAGCAGCTTTTTATTGAGAAGTATTGCTGCTATCAATGCCACTTTTATATTAGAATCTTTTTATACAAGCACACAACACGAAGCTGGAAAGAAAAATGTGTTATTTCTTTCAGTCACTCGTCCCCATAAGCCCCAAAGACAAACAGCTGAGATTCCTAGGGGTGAGGCAGAAGCATTTATCACTCCACATTCTGGTACCTAAAGCCCAGGAGATCAGAGTGGTTTCTGGATGCTGAAAGACAACTGGCTTTATACTTTAGGAAAGAAGAGGAGGAGGGTGGAATTTACCGGAGAGTGGAAAAAAATGGATGAAAAACATGATGTTACAGAAATAGAGAAGAGACAAGATTTATCTGGGATTACTTCTTTTACAATCCTAGGTGAGCTGAAATCTTCCTTAAGAAGTGGGTTAGGCCCTGTTACGTTCTATTTAACAGCTCTCAGTATAATACCCAGCTGATCCTGCGGCTCGTCTATAGGGACCTCAAGGCAAGGGTGGTTTTTTTACCCCTGTTTTACAGATAAGAGAATTAGGAAAAGGTGAAGACAGGTGGCGGCGAGTCTTGTAAACGGAGACCTGCAGTTTCTTGGGTGTAGGTTCGAATTCCACTGTTCCCTGGTCCAATGTAACATCCCCTGTGCCTAATAATTTTGTTCATTCTGGAAAAATTGTTCTTGGTGCCCAAGTGCAGAGTGGTGGACGCTGTCAGCCCTCATGGCTGCTCTCCCGGTCCCTCAGCGTGTGCTGCCTGGTGGGGTGAATAAATGGTTTGGCAGCCAGTGCAAGGGGAGGTTCAGTCCTCATGGCATTGATTGCCCAACTCTTTGGGGCATCCTTGGCTCGGTGGTGCTGAGCGGGTGCAGGTGTTGGTGGGAGATGTTCAGAGCGTGTTTAGAGGACATGTGGGGAAGTTTCAAAGGTCCTATGCCCACAGCCTGTCCAAACCCAAATCCTTCAGTTCTGTCTTTGGATGCCAGTGCTTATTTTTCCTACAGTTCCTACACAGTCCAAATGTATCCCTAAAACTCTGCATTTGGGGCACAGTACGCTCTATTTCTGTGTTTCCCTACAGAAAGATAAAGGGAGCTGCACAGCACATGTTGGTCCTGCTAAAAGTGCAGTGGTATCCGTTCATGTCTACATGTTTTAATAAAAGTTATTTTTATATTGTTTTAAAGGCAACAGCCATTTATTTCTTTAGAAAGAAGATTACATGAAAGATGTATTTTTCTTTTAAAAGTATTGTGTGAGAACTCTGGGTACTGAGACAACACAGTGCAGACACCAAAGCAGGTGCTGCAGTGATAACCATCATATCAGTACCTGGAAACTCCTTAATCCAATGCCAGTATTGATTAGAGCAAAATGTGCTGGGTTTGTGACCTGTGGTGAACGTCATTGGAACACACGTGCTGCTCAGAGACAGGGATACGATGGTCACGTCTCTCTGATGCTGCCTGCCAGAGGGGCGGGGTCAGGGGTCGGGGTCAAATCTCGGACATCAGATCCTCTCTCATACCCATAACTATTTCCTCTGGATGTCAAAATTCTGGGGGACTTTACAGATACTCGAGATTCTTGCTTTCTTCAAAAAATATGGCCCTGTGCATTACTTAAGGTGTCCAGGTCCAGCAGACGTTGGCTTGGGCTGAGCCCTTGCTACGGCTGGAGGTAAAAGCATGTACAGATGTATTTCCTTTTATTTCTCTTATGGGATGGTACTGCCTCTCTACATCTCTGGCCTGGGAGATCAGATACCACCACTGTGGTCAAGCATCGTCATTTGGGTTGATGATAAGTGGGATATTTATACACTGGAGAAATATAATTCATAATTGTGAAATAGTTAGAAAACATGTATTTCAGTCTAAACAAATTTTTGAACAGCCACAAAAATCCCTAAGAAATTGAGTGTGTCCTTGCTGAAAAGAGCATCACGCCCTGAAGAGATGGTTAACAGAATAAATCAAGTCTTCATAGCCATCATAATTCAAGTGAAAATACAGAAAGGTTTTTGACAGTGCAGTTTCACTGTTGGCATTTCCTGGCATACCACAGGGAATTTAGCTATTTAACTCCAATTAATCTTTGGACGATCCACATACATCGCAAGGAAAGTGGGTTTGGGACAGACTCTTGTTACACAGATTCAGTTCTTGTTTTGATACTGTCCTTATGAGTTTTTCCCTCTTCACTTCCCTGAGTCCTGCTGTAGTGCATCTGCCTGGCCGCAGGGCCACCATGTTTCTAGAACTAAATTACATTAACCCAAAACACAGCATGAGATCTTCTGCGTTGGGTTCCTCTTTGGGTTCCTTTAGGGATCTCACAGCTGTTTGATTTTTTTAATTTTGGAAGCTGTTCTTTGGAGTTCTCTGAGATGCAGGTATTGTACTTGGGAAGGGTTTTAGAAATTGCTTTTGTTTCATAATGCAAGTTGTGAATTATTAAGTAAGTGCTTTGGCCTTCCTGCACCAGGGGACTTTTCTTTGATACGGGTAAACACCTGGCAGGTGAGCCTTGGGGCTTTCTTCAGCGTGGGGTGTAAAATACGTGTTATTTTTTAAGGTAAAAAATCCCCTATCTTTAAAATGTGTTCAGTGAGAAAAGTGTGCAAGGTTACTGCAGCCCCAGGGCAACAGTAATGTATGCTCCACAAGCTCCACATTGTGTTTTCTTCTCTTAAATAAAAAGCTCCTGCAAAACAGAGCCCCGTGCAGCACTTACCAGTGGGCGGCTCTTATCAAGAGCTCTGAGATACCGTGAACCTCATGAATTAATGCATCAAAACTAATACATCACTAAGGAGTCTGAAGGGTTGTAGCGGTTCAGTGGAGAACTGTTGTTTTCATCTGAGAAGTGGCTGGGAGAATATTTTTAAGTGGTGGAGTTCACTCCTCCTGCTCAGCTCTGCCCCAGTGACCGTGATGGTGCAGGACAGGTTGAGCTGATTTTCAGCAGGGTGCGGTGGAGTGAAGCTGTTCAGCAGGCTGGTCACTGTTTGTCTTTCCTGTGTGGGACCAGTGCAAGGCCAAGCAATTACAAAACAACACTTTATTTTGTCATTATTTATATATTATTGATAAAACAGTAGCATTTGTTTTACTAATGCCAGTCTATTGAGTATGAAATCATCAACTTGCTCTACTGAAAAACACAAGACATCTTAAAAAATGGAACACCTGACCTTTGTTTCCGTGCTGATCTCTCCTAGGAGATTCGATGTTTATCCAGGGGAAAGGAGCTGTGTGGTGCAACCTCAAGGCAACAAAACCTTAGCAAACTGTAGCTCTGCTTTGTTAACAGTCTCAGAGCAGCCCAGTGCCAGGGGATGCTGCGTCCTCCCCGTGGCGCGAGCACCCACCGTCCCATAAAGATGTACGTCTAAAAGAGAAACAAAACCAGCTTCCACAGTGCTTTTCCTGACTGTAAATTCTCTACAGAAATTGAAATCGATCATTTTGGATGCTTGAGGGACTCCTACTCCTATAGGGAGTAGTTTTTATGTGGAGTGGGGAAACTACTCTTGTCTCAGGGGTCCTCTCTAAGCTACGTGGTGGGTACCCTGTGAAGGAAATGATGCCAACTAAATCTGTTTATTCTGGAAATTTTGCCTGGTCTCAAATTAGTCAAAACAATGGAATATGGTCCTAAAATAATTTGTATTCTTACATAGGACCCACATTGCTTAACCTAGTTCATCCACCCACTCATCTCTGCTGACCCTCTCTACGGGAGCAGAGAGTTAGATGTTCTTCTTTATTGTTTGCTTAAAAATAATGCTAATATAAGGGGTAAGGTGTAACTGCTTTCTCTCTTTGCTCCCCTTATTCTCTCTTACTTTGTTTTCTGCTTTGCCAGGTTGATCCCATTCAGTGGGATGAGACTGTGAGAAGGATGTGATGCTCAACAGGCAGTTTTGATGTCAGTCTCTGCCATAATCCATACCACTGTATGGTCCTTGAAAGAATGAGTTTTCACAACTTCGGGGATACTTGGACTTTACTGGCTGAAAATGGCTTTTTGGAGGATGTGGGACTTCAGTTTAGTCACAAATTACCCTTCCCTGAACTCTTTAGTTTCCAGCTGATTTGCTGTTATTTTTTTACTTCAGGTGAATTTCTAATTAAAACTGAAAATTACTGATGTATGGAGAAATTCTCTGTATTAATAATAATTCTCTGCCTTTCTTCCTGAACCTTCAGCCTTCAAATGTCCCATATTAGAAGTGTCCTCAAGACCAATTCCTAAGCAGCTAGTCAATGCCCTTTACCGACCTGAAGAAAAAATGTGTCCTAGATCTGAATTTCAGTGATATCTGTGGCCCCTTCATATCCCAGGCCAATGTGTGAAGTGCAGTACAAGACATCTGCCCCTGCCCTCCTCCCCCTGCTTCCCAACATGTTGAGCATGCGGTGGTGATCCATAACCCTTTCCTTGAGCTCTCTGGACAAGTAGGTACCTTGGCAGGAAAGGTTCTCTAAATTCCACACTCGTGTATATATTTACATCTCCTCGTGTCCCGGGGCTGGCGGGGGTCACGAGAAAGCCTTTGGAGAACGGACGTTTATGTGCAGGTGGTTGTGGAATCAGCTACTGCCGATAAATTAAGTGCCAGATCTTTAATCACATCTCCAGATTTGGTTTAATTATTCAGAGCTTCTGGAAGCAATCTTGAAACGCTGTACGCATTCAGGAAAACACTTACATGCGGTACAGAACTATAGCCATGTGCTTAAATAAATTATGAAGGGCTTCTTCTTCAGAAATAGCCTGTACACATGGGGTCACGTGCCTGACTGGTGGAGAGGCCGTCAGGAGAGAAACAAGAGACAAATATAAAACATTATTACAAGAGGATATCTCTTTTCCCAAGTCCAGTGGTAGCTGGACTGAACAGAGTTCAACCAAAATTTTCAAAGAAAATGTTAAATTTAGGCATCCTTGAAAGCGTTCCTTGATGATCGGGGTGAGGGATTTGGTTTGGGGGATTGTTTTGTGTATTTCTCTGGGTTGGTAGTGGTTTTCCTACGTGTGATATTGGGGTTTTAAGGGTATTTTTTGTACGTTTACTTAATGGTGGGGTTTTGGAGTTAACTGGTTTGGGGTTATTTGAAACAATTGAGAACCAGTCCCTGGAGCATTTTCCCACAGCCAATGGCAAATGGAAACCACAGTCCAGAAATGGGATTTGAAATGTTTGACACGGAGTGATTTCCCCCTGCCAAGAATGACCTGAAGAGCAAACAGCTAAACCCCACTCTAGCGGGGTGACGGAGAGGTGGAAGTACAACTCCTCTGTCCTTTGTGCTCTGTTGGAAAAAACAAGTACATTTATGGCTGATTATTCTAAATGGTGCAGACAGACAGATATTTGTTGTGGGGGTGTGTGTTTTAACCCCATATATACCCAGGGCAGTGCAATATACTGTTGAGATTCCACCCCAGAAAGACTGTGCAGGTAGCAGCACACTTTAACAAAGCAGCAGCAACGTGGGGAAATTAGGTCTTTCCTAATTCTCCAGCAGAACTATGAAACTTTTTGATATTTGAATTTGATAACATTTCTATCACTTTCTATCCTTTTATTTGCTCCTACCTTTGTGGAAAAATCCCAAGGGAATTTATTAAACTGAATTTCAAGAGGAATGTCATTTCTTGCCGAATGTGTTTTTCAGTATTGTCAGAAAACAGGATTATTTTGACAGTAGAATAATGGAGATAGCTATGATTTAAAGAACGGAAGGAATTCATGACAGGAGTGGAGATCTGTCCTTGTTGGGAGCCTGCACAGTGTACTTGATCATGGGTATTGATTCAGCCCATCAAAAAGTCTTGTAGTAAACGTAATTTATTCTCTGAGCGTCAGCCAGCTCTCAGCTGGAATGGAAAAATACGGTACAAATGCTTACAGATGGGTCTACTTATCATTTGTTCCAAGGAAATGCAGGATAGATGTATGCACCCAGGCAACTGCACAGTCTGGAGGGTGAGGTGGAGACAGGAAGGACATTCTAGCTAAAATTCAGCCCTAAACCCCTCAGATGAAAGGACTGTAGTTCCCAGAAAATTAACAACCCTTCCCTACCTCCCTTTTAATATCCATTGTTATTTTTTTCATTATCAGCTGTTAGGTCTTTTTTAATTTTATTTTTGTTTCGGCTACTTCGCTGCTCTGGGAACTTGTCAAGGCACTTGAGAGGGGCAAGATATAGAGGACCACGGAGTTTCTTTCTATTGCAGGGGTTAAGGATGTGCAGTGAAAAATCTGATTGGGAGAGGGATAAATATCACCATAAAGGCAAAGAAAGGAGCAGGCTAAGGCAAGAGGCTCAGTATTCATTACCTGACTTTTTAGCACGGTGGAAGAAAGCCTGAAGATTCTCCACCTTTAATTCAGTTATAGTTACAGTACAACAATGTATCGTATAAACAAGGCGACTGTATTTTAAAATGCATAACGGCAAGCGTAGGTTGTGTGAGTGCCGACAAGATTGAATGTATGCAGTTTTCAGCATAGTTCTATTCTGGTACAGGTGAATTCATGTCAAATGTCTATATATTAGTTTACTATACGATCCCCCTATACATTGTAGTTGGTAAGGATTTAGGGGGCTGTGTGTGCTTGAGGATGGTAAGACCGTAAATGACTTATATTGGACTCCCTTTGTATGTGATTAAAACACCTCTTATTCTCTGCTGGCACGCTGGCCAGGAAAACAACAAACCTCTCAAAAGCGAGTGTGAAAATCAGATTTTTTATCAGAATTAGTCTTTAATTCAGGCTCCCCATGTCATTAATTCGGTTACAGTCCCATCAGTCAGCATCTTGTTAGCATGGCAAGGAAAAATAAGAATGCGGTGGTAAGAAATGCCAGCATCTCCCTGCGGTGGCACGATCTGTATTAAAAGATGTGTGTCTTCAGTGTTTAGGCTGCTGCACGAAATCTTACAGTCTGAGGTGCTAAAATAAAGGCAGGTTCATCTCAGATTGAGTTTTGGGTGCCATGGCTGGGAGGTTCACTGTGTTAGTAATTACAGTGACCTCGGGATGCAAATCCATTTACACACAGACCTTTAAGTAGTATAAAGAGCAGGTGAACTGCAGATCTGCGGTTTGCCCTGCGTAAATGTGAATATCTGAGTGGTTTGAGATTATCTGCGAAGAATATTGCAAATCCTACAGCACATCATAGGAATCGTATTTGTCCTTCTGAAGGAAAGAGTGTGGAACAACGTAAAAACGGGGAGGGCAAGAATGTGGAGAGAATGGTCCTGTCTCATAGCCTGCAAATCCTGCAGGTTGTGGTGTTTGCCTTTAAACATCTAAAAAAAAAAAATACCCCAACCAAAAAAAAAAACCCCTCAAAAGCCCCCAAACAACCCATCATCCCACAAGGGTGCCCCCCTCCCCAAACAGCCCCCGAACTAAACAAAGAAATCAAACAAAACAAAAGCAAAAATCCAGTCGCGTGGCAGGAACAGAAAACGGCACATCAATTATTTGCCCTGACAAACTAATGAGAGTAGGGAAAGGTACAATCTCATTACCAACTTAATCTTCTGGCACTTCTCGGATGCAGTACAAGTGATTCTATCAGCCTAGAAACAAAGGGATTATTTGGGGGCCAATTATTCAAGCTCGAATACTCTTGACATATGAAGTAGGTTGAACTAAAAACCCCCAGCTCCAACACCATCAAAGGCAGACGGTGTTCTGTCAGCAATATGTAACTTGTTTCTTTAATGAGATTGTAGCATCCTGCCAGGCACGCCCGCCTGGGCTGCTGCTCCATGATATTTATCCTGTTGCTGCCAGCTCACCCAGTAAGGGCCCAGCTGGACTTCACCTGACCATTCCTATGAATTTACTTCCATAATCAGGCTCTCCTTACACCCTGGTGCTCCGGGTGATGCTGTGGGACTGAGGGTACGGTGGATTCCTCTGGAGCCCGGCTGCTGCACAGCTGTAATTCCAAAAATGACTTGAAAAACTCTTCCTAGTGCTGTTCCCCTCCGTTTCCCGCGCTCGGGCCTCAAGTCCTGGTGTGATGTAACTGGGATTGATTAGCAGAGCCAGTGGGCAGAAGCAGCGTTGCTTTTTGCTTTGTGCAGAAGACTTCAAGAGTCTCAAACCCCAGGAAACACTCATGGGAAGCCTGTAAATAGGTAGAGTCTCATTTATCCTGGCAACAATATGATGTAAACTGTGGGGAATGTATGAGTGAATTCGAGGCATTTACCTTTTTTGGGTGTATTTTTTTTTAAAGTCAAACAGAACCCTGGGGTTTAGGCTCATCTGTGTCTCCTGAGCTGCATGGTCTGAGCGCAACTCAGAAAAGAAACATGATGCTTTGCAGGTTGGCTCTGGTGCTGAGGATCCAAGCAGACACTGTACTGACCAACGGAGACAACGCGGCATCTTCCCCCCCATCCTCTGCTGCCTGTCACCCCCTTGGTGGGACGGTGTCTCCTGGCTTCTCTGGCCTTGCCCTTGCTAGAGGGTGAGATGGTGGCCGTCTCTTCTTTCAGCACTAATTTGTTGCAGATGAGTCCCGTTCGTATTGATAAAATACAGGAGTCTGTATTTCCTTGGTATCTGTTAGCTTTTCTGATGGTTGCGTTTAGAAACTGTGACTAAAGGAAAGAAAAAAGCAATATTGACAATTTCATAAGAAAAGAGAAAATTCTAAATCAAGTTAAATTCCTTTTCAATAAAGTCTAGGTAAACATTTTCTGAAATACCAACATTAGTCTTATAATTTGATAGATTTGAAGACCGAACAGACACGGTGCTACTTGGCCAACTGTAAAAATGATCGTAACTGGGTTTTGCTTTCTTCCCTTTTGCCCAAATATTTCTGAAAACTATCAAAAATGTATCTGCTGAGACTGCATAGTTTCAACAATCCAAGCTGGTTTGAGTGACAGTGCAGTCATATGAGCATAAAATTGGGTTTGGGCTAATTAGCTTTAGTGAGGAGGAGGGTTTGTTGTTTATCATGGGGGTTTACATCTCTGTTGTCTCTGGTACCCAAGACAGCTCCTTCAGAGTCACCTTAAGTGACTGAGGCCATCACTCGGCATCTGAGCCTCCCGTTCTTTGGAGATGTGGATGGAGCCAAGCACACGTCACTTTTTCACACACAATGATGATGCAGGAACAGCCCACGTAGAGCTTGCACCTCCTTTGCGCTGGTACTGAGCTTGGCATCTCCAGTGCTTGAATATTTTGTCATTTGTCAGTGTCTGCTTTAACACCAGTGCTATTTACCTACAGGTTTTGTGCTTAAGTTAAATATGTAATTATTACTGTAGTCCCATTGCACATCCATCTCACCTGTCCTATCACACAGCGAAGGGAGAGGAGGACGGTCCTGGGCATGAAAAACAGGTTACTCACACGAGTTGTCTCCTCCTGCTAATAAAATAAATAAATAAATTCCTCTTCCCCTTAATACATGTCGGGATTCTTGGCATCTGTCACAAAGCTAAGATCACGCATATTTACTCAGCTCTCTCTCTTGAAGGAGGCTGCTGAGAAGGACCACACACAGTTCTCCCAGGGACTGAGCCCTGCAACTCTACCTGAAAACTGCAGGTTGTAGGAACAAATTAACAGTCAAAAAACTGAATGTAAAGCCCTGGGCTGGCTTGGATTCTGCTTCAGGAACTTCTGAAGGGCTTCTCTGGAGCCTCTGCTAGGCTCGCCGTGAGTTCCTGAGCCATCCTCTAACAGCAAGGGAAACTTTCAATTTAGACCTCACTCAGATCAAATAGATGGATGTGGAACGAGGACTTGAATTCACTTGACTTGAAAGAAAAAGGTCAAACCAAATTAAGTGTTTCTCAATATTGGTTAAATAACCAAATATTACATTTAATGTTTTTGAAATACAAAATTTAGAGAATGTAAATGTCTTGAGAGGTGACATTGCCCAGCTTCTCTTCTCAGAGTGCTGCGTGATACCAGGTGGGTGCAACTTTGAATCTTAAGTGGCAGTAGAAACAATTCCTGGTTTAATTGTTTATTCATTTATTTTTAAATAAATAGGACTTGGCCACATGCCTTCTCTGAATTATTTGGGAAAAATACTTAGTTCAAGGTGTTTCACTGTAACGATTAGTTTGTAGGGGCCTTGCCTTCTCAGTCTTGTGTTTCTTTTTTCTTGTAATTACTGCATATAATCATGCCAACATAATTAAGCTGAATTCCTGGGGACTTAATAAAAATCTGGTCTTTGTGCAAAGACTGTGCAGCTGAGATGAGTGAGTCGCTGGAAAAGCGACCACTTCTCTTTTGCTCAGAGGGAGTTTTTTGAGTATCTTCAGGAATGGAAATGGAAAGTTGTCCATGCTTCTGACTGGGGAGCACGGCTGGTCAGGGGGAAAGGACTTCAGATGGAGCAGGAGGGTTGGACAACAAAGATCACAAATGAAAAATAATGTGGACAATGTGACTCTGTTTTTCCTGTCAGAGGAGTCAACAGAATTTCTGAGCATCAGCACTCCACCCCTCCCACTAATTTAGTTGATAAGGGGAGTTCTCAGGGTCACACTTTAGTGAGTGGACGGGTACAGTTGGACTCAATGATCTCAGAGGTCTTTTTCAACCAGATTCTATGATTCCACCAGGAGATTTCTGGGAGCACCTTTCCAGTTTGGTACATTTTTGCACCCTATTTTACTTCTATTTTTTTTTTCCTTGTGTGTTGTTAACGCAAAGAGTTATTGGGGGTGTGTGTGTGTGTGTGGGTGTGTGTGTGTGTGGGTGTGTGTGTGTGTGTATAAATCCTTTTCTTTGTTAAAAAGAATCATTCTTACTGAAGAATGGGTGGCAGCAGGCTGGAGGGACAGATACAGCACGCTAGATGTGGCCATGGTGAAAAAGGCCACTTGACTGCTGGGTGGCCGACTGTTGCCAAGACCGAAGGAAAGCAACCAAGTGACCGGTTTGTAAGAGGAAAGTTTAGTATCAGTTTCCCTGGTCAAAGCTCCATCAACCTTACAACTTCAAGATTTGGGATGCTGAATGGGAACCAGTATTACACAATGACTATGTATGTCTAAGGTTTAGGTAGCAAACGTGTCACAACAGTAACGTGTGGGTTTCGTGAGGGACAGAGCTCAGTTTTTCATTACGGAAATTTGTCTGCTTCAAAAAAATACAAAGGAAAGGGAATGAGAATGCAGTAAAAACAAAACACAATCCTCTTTTTTCCCCCACTCCCAAAGACCATGAACAAGCAATGGTACAAACCCCGAAGCCTGGGACACCAGTGTCTGAAGTCTGTCCTAAGAGACTGATGCACAATGCAAATGTCTTCTCAGGGGAATGCTTACAGCATCCTTCCTAAAGACATGGCAAAGCCAAGGTGCAGGGAAGTGGCTGTGCACACCTCCTGCACAGCTGCTGGGATAGCTCTGCACCTGCAGCCGCTGCGAAGCGGCCGGGGACAGCCCGGCACGGTACCGAGAGCACAGCAAGGACGGAAAGGAAAAGTCAAGCAAGGTCTGGATCTCCAGAGCCGCCGTGACAGTGATCCAAACCTACAATGTGCCTTCCTTGTGGAGAGAGGCAGTTCAGCTCGGTGAAACTCACTCTTGCACTGCAGTTGCTGCTCTGGTTTTAGACTTCCTCTCCGTAAGGTTTTTGGTTTTCTACCCTCAACGCCACAACTGAGACAGGTTTGCAGAGTTACTGTGAGCAGGGAGAGGGCTAGATTTACTGATGGTGTTTGCTCTGTGACTGTTTTGAAGTACCTGCCCTTAAAATCCTGAGCCAAGTTAAGATCCTTGAATAGCCTGTTAAAACTTTAGTTCCTGGAGACTTCATACGCAGTCAAGAACAACAGTCCCTTTGACGCCTGCGCGGTCCATAACGAGCGTGGCTCAGACTCACCCAGCAAGAGAGGTGAAATGGCCTGAAATATTTTGCATAACATAATCAAGCACAAGGAATCAGCCCCTCCCTGCAGTCCCTCCCTGCCTCTGGAATTGTGGGTGCTGCAGCATCCCAAGGTGAGCTACACGATCCTTTTGCTTTATTTGGCACATTTTATGCCCCATCGGAATATTGTACCCAGATTTGGTTTCTCTCTCTTCAAGAGAGGAGAGAACTAAAGAGGGGCCAACAAGATGATTAGAGGGTTTGGAACCTTGGCATAAGAAAGGCTTAAGAAATGAAAGGAGGGGTTTCTGTGTTCAGCCTAGAGGAGAGAAGGCTCAGGGGATCGAGAGAGAAAGAAAAGAAGAAAAAAAGAGGGGGGGGAGGAAATAATTTGCCCTGAGAAATAGAGGACTGTCCCTTCCTGGGAATGTTCACAACTTTGCTAGACAGGCACCTCGATGTGATCTGTGGCAGTGCCTTCAGCAGAAATGTGGACCAAGTGGTCTCCACGTGTCCCTTTGGCTTAGCCTTCTCTGCTGTCCCACAGCTCTTTACTCTGGGGCCACGCAGAGGGACGTTTCACAGCACAGGCTGCTTTTCTCTCCTTTTACCCATCTGCAGCCAAATGTTCCTATAAGCCTCAGGTAAAAAGCGGCTCAGACTCTGGTAGCCCATTGGCTGGGAGAAGGCTTTCTGTGCATTAAAATGTTTAAGAAATTTAAAATAGAGAGACAGTGTTCCAAAACCAGACACCCTACGGCTTCTGCTTGAGGAGTTTGATACAAGAATCCTATTTCAAAGTTGCTTCAGCTGCATTATGGATGTATGATCAGAAAATGATTCTGCCTACGTGTGGCTGGCTGCCTGCAGTGAGCAGCAGTCGTGGGTTTCGGGGTTTGAGAGCCTCTAGCCTTTGTGGCTGTTGGATTTGGAACAGCCACATTTAAAATCATGCATTTTTTAGTTTTCTGCATGGGATTGCAATGCTTGGAATTGTTATTAATTGAGATATATTTCTTCCTCTGCTTTTGGTAGGAATAGAGATGCTGGTTTGCGTGTTGCTGGAGCTGAAATCCCCTCTTCTTTTTTCCCCACAAACGGCACGGGTAATCAGTGCTGTGCATTTGAATTACACTGGAATTAAGTTTCAAGTGGAACAGCACGGTAGCTATTTCATTATCTCTCAATTTATTCCAGAATTATGAAACAACATTTTCAAATTTCATTTTCTTGTGTAGCTTCTTGAGATAGCACTTGTATATGACAGGCCGAGATACAACGTGAACTGGTTTAATATATTAATTTGAGGAAGCAGGCATTGAAAGGTTCTGCATTTGGTCATGAATACATATACATTTGCATACCTTAACTAGAACAAATGGATGTCAGCGCTTAGTCTTGGATTTTCAAAGGAGCTTAGGAAGTTACTTTTCTCTTTGAACATCCTAAACTTCAGAGGAAACAGCAATTTTTTTTTGCAGGGACGCTGTAGTTTCATAACCATCAAGAAGAAATATTGATTATGTAGTCAGTGCAGTTCAGTGACTATCTGTCCTTTTTAGCCCATCTCCTTGCAGTTATCTTGAAGGCTTTGTTCTCCACTCTTGTGTCCTCAGCCTGTCAATTCTTAAGTAATATTTCTGAAATTCTGTCCTTTCTGAACAATGGTCAGCATCTTATCTGCTATCTCGACTGCTGAGATTTCGTTGTCTCTCATCCTTTATCTCTTAGGCTTCCTTCTGGTCCCAGGTGAAGCTGCTCAGGTTGTTGCCATTGTCTCTGGCACTGACAGCCCCATCAATTTTGTATCCCTTCATTGGCCTCCTTTCTTCCGACTTTGTTTTTATTTCTGAAGGCTTTGTTTTCTGACTGGTGTTGGCTCTTCACACATCGCTGTCAGCTCCAAACGCTCTAGTGCTTTCTTAACACGGATGGTTCTGGATCTCCAGCACAGGCTCCCCTGTCCGTCACATCCTCGTTACAAGCTTGGGCCTTCCTGCTGTCAGTGCTCCCCTGCTCCACGGGGCCACAGCTCGCTTATGTCACCAGGAACACGCAAGAATTAAGCTGATTGACGCGACTGAGTTATTGCTTACCAAGGTGAGCACGGTGAGCCGCCCACCTTTCCAGCCAGGTGATGCGTTCTGGGGAAGAGCAGAGACTCATTGTGCCTCTTTTCTGACACACTGAGGAGATCCTGTCCTCTGCAGGGGCATGGAAGGCAGCAGACAAAGCGTGGTGGATGTGCAGGTAGTCCTGCCTTTGGGCTGTTCTCCCCTTGACGTGCCACTTGCCAGATGTGACCGCCGGGGCCTGTGCCGTCCCTCGAGGGACAGTGATGACTCCTTTTGCAGTGCAGAAAGATGGACGAGAAGGCCAATCTATGCCGTGAATCTTCATTAGATGAGGTTAGGGCTGATTTTCCTATTGCTGATTTTCTGCTGGTTTTGTTGAAGCACTTACATGCCCCAGCTTGGGTTCTCGAGGCGCTCGCTGTTGTGACCGCACACCTGCTAAGAGTCCCTTCAGCTCCTCACCTCACTCATTCCAAACAAGCCATTTATTCCGATGAAGCCATTAGTTTCATCTCTGTTACTTGAGAATGATCACAGCTCTTGTGTCTGATGTGGAGTTGGAAAACTCAAGCCTTACCAAAACACAGAACTTTTTTGGAGGCGAGGGCTGCTGTCTTTGTGACTCACTCCCTCTAGGCAAAGCATAAAGCCTCTCTGCGTGAAAGAATCCACCTCTTTTATTTTTACTGCTCACACTAAAGGCACCTATTGCTCTCCCCAGCACGGCACAGCGCCTTCTTGACAGCCTGGGGGACAAGTCTAGTCAACATGTGCCTCCTTTGAACATAGAGTCCCCAGTTCTTAAACTGTTTCCAAGGACAAACAGTTACTTGCAGTATGTGAGTAATGCTTAAGTGAGCAATCTGGCTTCTCTAATACCCACAGTGTATAAATAACTTTTTAAAAGTTGCATGGCATAAAATAGAATCTAGTCATTGCAAGATAATTAACATCACTTGAACATTGTAATGTGCAAAGGTGCATTTGATCCCATTCCTATAAAGACCTTATTATATTATGGTAATGAGAGTCTTCTGAGATGCACTGTTGTTACGAGAAAACTTCTTTTGAATTCAGCACAGAAATAATTCACTTCCTTTGATCATAAGAAATGTCAATTACTTTCATATTTGAGCACTGAGATCATATAAACAAGTCTACTCCTTTCAATACTGAATGTTTAACACAAAAAAGTAATTAAAGTACTTCAATAGCATTTATCATGAAGTGTATGTAGAGGCTAACAACAAAGTATGGAATCTTACCCAGCTTCTCATTATTCTCTAGGTTAATAAAAGATATTTTTACATCAGCTCGATAGTGGCATGCATACTCAAAACATTTATCTCGCTGGCAATATCAGATGTTCTTCTTTTTCCACCTCATCTAAATGGAGAAAGACATCTCTGCAGGATTTAACTAGTGGGAAATCAGCTAAACCGTATGTCCAGAAATCTTACGGGAGGCTCCGAGACAAGCTGTCTCCTGTGAGTTGTCTTGCTACTGAATAAGAAAACTGGGCCGAAAAGTCAACTGGACTGTTCTAAAATTGAAGGCAAAATAGCAAAATGCATGGTGGGTTATGTTACATCACCTCCTAGAGGAAGACCCCAAGAAGAGGACACAGTAACGTTCTTGGCCTGTGTGCACAAGTTGGGACACTTTGAAATGTTAGTTTAGAGAAACTAAGGTGTTTGTGTTTCTAAAGCTTGTTCTGTTACCAGCTAACAATGGGTTAATAAAGGGTAAAGGTTCACACCTGCCCAGACTTAAATGAAATCAAGAACTCATTGGCAGAACCTTCTTAAGGATGGGAAGATTTGCAGCCCCTTGTGCTGGGCTGCAGTGACCTTCACGTGCAGCTTAAGAACTGCTGGTGCTGTGTGGAGAGGAAGGGCCTGACGGGGAAAGGCAGGGGCCCTGCTCACTGCTCTGCTCCCCGGTCCCATCGTGAAAGGCTGCACGCAGGAAAAACAGGCTTGAATTTTGTTGTCTGCGATCTTGGTGAGCAAGGATCCCCAGCTCCACTCGCAGCCCGGGAAGGACTGACTCTACTTGTTTTGACCTCTTAAACATTGACTGATGCGCCTCGTGTTGCCTCAGATATCGTCTGCGTTGTTGTCTTAAGCATCTTCTCCAGTGCTGTGGCCCTTGTTAAGGGATGGGCGGCTGGCTACCACCCTGCAGCTGATGGCTACCAAGTCTGGTGAGTAAGCTGCTCTGCAATGTAATGACATCGCTGTAAGTCACTAAAAGAAGCTCTTCCCACAAAGAAGCGCTTAAAGCGCTGGTGGTTAACTGCTTTTGGGGAGGACTGTAGCTCAGAAGGTGTTCATGTAATAATAAAATTTTGTCTCTGGCCAAGGCTGAATGTCCAGAAAACAGGGAAAATATTCACTTTTCCCTTTTGCGGAGCGCTAGACATGGGTTCAGTGCCAGTGATGCACTTTGCGAAGTAAATTTTCATTCAGGGCACAGAAATGCAGGATTGTTTTTAATGCTTGGTATGCAAGTACACAAACAGCGCTGCGTAACGGGGCTCTAGCGGGAAGGATCAGGGTGCAAGATATCCATGGTGCCACAAGGAGAAAAAGAGGACTCTGTTGTTCTTCAGCTGCAATTGTTTTAGTGCTGTGCAACCGGGGGTTTGCACAGTGCATCTATCTCGGTGAGCACACATTGCGTTGTGTCACCAGCCAAAATCTTCATGGTCTGCTTCAACAGACGTACTTACAGAATAATAAACAAGTTTTTTTATACGTGTGACTGCAGCAAATACTTGTTGAAGGTAGCTGCTGTATTTCTTTCAGAGGTCCTGCCAGCTTTAATTAACCAAGGTTTATTCTGAAATGCAGCGAGATTAGGAACTTGTTTGCAATCTGTTTGCATTGTAATATACAAATCAGAACATTGCTCTCCGTGTGTCTTCCTGACTGCAAAACCTGTCATCTGGCTTTCCACAAGTGAGTTTGAACTCTGGCCATATTCTCTGCTCCATTTAGCTTCTGCTTTTTTTATCACAGGTTTGGGGACGCTCTTCATTTTTGAGCAGTTGAGATGATGGTTGTTTGCCAGGCTGCGTGCAACTCTCAGACCTAACAGCCATCGAGTTCTCGGTGTTTCTTTTCAGATACGTTTGTGCCCTATTTTAAAGTTTTTCCACATAATCTTCTTTTCACACCTTCTGCCTGTGAACACATGGTGTCTCTGACTCCAGGACCAGGCTCCAGTCTCTCTGTGGCAGAGGCAGCTTCTGGCCATGCCTGTGCAGTGCTTGAAGCAGGAGGATTTCTCCTGGGGTGTTGTGTCCACACACTTTGGGTGTGTGGGCTCCGGTGTAGTCGGGCACGAGTTGTACAAACACACACATATGTGCCTTTGGCAAACCTTCCATAAGGCTCAAGAACAAGTTATAACAGTATTTCACTATTGATTGTTCTGTCTACAGACCTGAAATTCTCTAAGGCTCCTAGCAAGACTTGCAAAGAGCTGCTGCTGCGCTTCCTCCTCCTGTTTCAACCCCTACTCGCTTAAATTTTAAGCAAAGAGAGCAAGGTTTTGGGTAAATGAAATGGAGTGAAGCACAAGGGCACTGGCAGCGTAACGGGCCAAAAGGATAGTTCCCAATCTGATTGGGATGGGTTATTTTATGCTGTAGTGGAAAACAGTTGATGTAGTGCTGGAAAGAAACATGGAAATAAAGGATAAATAGGTGCTACTACTAAGTTCTTTACATGAATCAGTTTGGACATGATTTACCTTTTTTTTTTTTTAAGGAAAGGGAGAAGCAAAGCTCTTCATGTCACTGCCATAAAATACTTTGTGTAATTTTTATTGTAGTAAAATTAATCTCTGATTTGAAATATTTTGACTCATCACTTCAGATTTCAGTCGTATGTATTGCTGAAAACCATAATTATCTTTATGAAAATGTTTTCTTAACAAGTCAGTCTCTCATGAACTGGGGAAAAAACCATCACGTGCTGTCACAACCTCCCCACTGGTATCCAGAGCTGTATTTTCTTGCCCTATGTGCTCACATCATGGAAAAAGGGAATTTTACCTTGTGGCCCTTTAATGAAGTCTTTACCCCTTTGCTGACCTCCTGGTGCCACGCTGCCACCCTGCCACCCCTGGGAAGAGCAGGGCTGCCCCATGCAGTGCGCAGCCTGCTAGGAGGAGGCGATTCGTGGCCAAGATAGTGCTGGAAAGGTGGCCTTTTGGCCCCGGGCTTAGAGCAGAGCTCTGTTTCATTTCTTCCGCTGCTGCCAGGCGGCTCGGGTCAAGTGAACCACTTAACCAGTGGAGAGCCTGACGGGCTGAGAGCCTGCCTGCAGCTGGAGGACTTGGTTCTGCCGCAGCGATAAAAGCTCTGAGTGCTGTTACTCTGTGTAGGTGGAAGTGGAGATCTTGAGATGATTTTAAAAACAAACACTTCTTGCCCAGGAGGGTGAGAGATGGCAGCCTAGCAAAGCAGCCACCTGCTTGTGCTGGTGTGAAATATAACTTAGGTGTTCCTCTCATGTCATAAATGTTTTGAGCTACAGCCAGGTATCAAATACTAATATTAGTGTGTATAATGGGGCCCTTTATGCTCCTCTGAAGAACCAGTAAAGCTATAATCGTTGCCTGCAGGGTTTTGAAATTTCAAGTATTTTTGCTTGATTGTTCAGTGAGGCTTGTCTTTAAAAGAAGTCCTGCCACAGGGGAGCCTGCTCTCCTCTCGATAAGCAGGCGTATGGTAACTTCTTCTGACACTAATGGGAGCTGTGCCTGCATCTGGACCTGATAATAGGTTCCATATAACAAAGCTCAGCCTTGAGAATATGAAATGCCATGGGAAAAGAATCACCGAAGGCCTGATTCTGCTCTTACCCAACAGCACTGTTAGGCTTGACATTCAGAAGAAGTTCTTCACTGAGAGGGTGATTGGCCATTGGAATGCGCTGCCCGGGGAGGTGGTGGAGTCACCGTCCCTGGAGGGGTTTTAAGAGGAGATTGGATGAGGCTCTTAGTGCCAGGGTTTAGATGCTGAGCTGGTGTTGGTGCTGGGTCACAGGCTGGACTCGATCTCAGAGGTCTTTTCCAACCTTGTGATACTTTTAAAGCGATGGTAAGTCATAGTTTCCTGTAGATAAACTCCTGCAAGCGAGCCTCCCATTAAAAGCTGACTGTTGCTTGGATTTCTTTCTATCCTGTTATCTTCCCCATTTTGCGCTCGAAGGCTGTGCGGGTCCTTCTGGTTCATCAGCCCTACGCGAGCCGAGGGCAGGCTGCCACCACCTCTGCCATCGCTCTGCCTGCTCTTGCTGGGGCACCATCCATCAAGAGAACAGGTTGGAGGGAAGTGCAGTAGCTGTCTGAGCCGCCACCCTGAAATAAATCACAGAGCTGAACAAGACCAGCTTCTCGCTCCCATTTTTTCTACCTCATTACAAAGTCAGAGCTGCCATCTATTTGCACGGCACTGGGGGGGGTGGGCTTTGGTGTGCCGTGACTTTCTGTGATGAAGGTGCCGGAAGCGTTGGGAACTCCGAGACCAGGAGATGTGAACCCACAGGCATCTGGCAGTTCTGAGTTTGTTCATTTTTATTAACTAATTCTTCCAAGTTATGAAACAAAGCCTACTTCCTTGTATGTGATCCAGATCCTGAGAAGTACGTGAATGCTGTCCTTTCTCCTGAACAAGGAATACCGGTGCTTGTGTGCTGCGATGGAGTGTCCATCTGGGCTAAAATTTGGAGATATTAATTTGTAGGGCTTTTGTGACTGGGATAAATACTCTAGGGAAAGTTTAATTGTTTATGAAAGATAAAACACAAAACTGTAGAAAAAATGAAAAAGAAACCAACTTTGTTGGTACCTCCTTTATATTTGTTAAACATCAGAAAATCAATGATACAAGACTGACAGAAAATAAGGATGCAAGAGGAACCCTTTCCTTTTCCCCAAAGTAACAGAAAAAAGACTGCTCTGTGTTTTGAAAATATGCTGTATATGATGAAGCATGACCGATCTATCCCGGGTGATGCTAAGTAAAGGTACCAGTGCATTCAAAGTTTAATTTATCTAGTTTGAAAAGTGCATGAACCTTTCTTGAAGCTGTTCTGCTTCAAGGAACAGTCAGTGATTCTGGACAAGACAGAATAAAATGATGAATAGTTCTGTAAACATCTCTGATGGCGCTGCACAAACATGCAAACACTCATGGATTGCCTTGGTGGAGGACAAACACAAGCTCCTCAGACCTGGGGCTTAGGAAACACTGCGTGCACATCGCACGCCACAGGGGAGCAAATCTCCTGTCAAGGAAAAGACAAAGTTAATTACTAGTACATTGTTGGGGTTTGTTTCAAAAATGTTTTGAGTTCTAACCTTGACTTCTAGACATGTAACTTCAAAACAAGCCTGCTTTGGTCCTTGTTCATGTTTTTATTTGGGGGGTTATGTTGCTTATTCATTTTTACGCTACATAAAGGTGAGTCATAGAATTGTAAAGTTGTTTGGGTTGGAAGGGACCTTCAAGACCATCCCATTCCCACCCCCTGCCATGAGCAGGGACACCTCCCACTGGATCAGGGGGCTCCAAGCCCCATCCAACCTGGCCTGGAACACCTCCAGGGATGGGGTATTCACAGCCTCCCAGGGCAATTCATGGTTTATATGGACACCTTTAATTTTCTTCAAATTTTTCTTTCTTATAGCATGCCTTGGGAGACCTCTTTGCCACAAACCTTAATTTTAGTCATGTTTTGAGAACTGATTTTGTAATACTCAAGTAGTCTTGATGGAATAAAAAAATGGGAATTCTGATCTGTCCTTAATGGGTCTATTTCCTGTGGAGGCTGTTTGAGATACGAACATGCTCAGCTTCACTTCCCAGTTTCTAAACCAGGACTTCCAGGTGTGTCAGGATTACGTGTGAAGTATAAGAAGATTTAATAAGTTTTTGCTATCAAGATATGAAGTTTCAGTAATGCAGGGATTTGATGTAATACACAATGCTATGCGCACTCTAATAGAGGTCGTTATAATGCATGTTTTGAAAGGAGAGTTATTGATGAGCAGCTGCTCTGCAGAACCCAGATTGCCTTTCCAGTGTGCTTTCTGCTCATAAGTTGTTTTCTCTGTGGGAAATAAATTGTTTTCACTGTGGGAAATGTTAGTTGTTTACTAATAAGTTGTTTTCTCTGTGGGAATAGATTTTGAATGTTAAGATAGAAGATGGTACATTTCTTTCTGCTGTTGAAGGAAACACAATGTGCCTGAAGTTCTTGAGCTACTGGAACTTTTTAAACAGAAGATTTATAATGTTCTGTGTCAATCTTAGACGTAGTAGCCTTTTAAGAAGACACGAGGAACTGCGTTTTGACAGCCTCTCACAGCTGGGGCGTTGTGTTGCACTCAAGTCTGAGCAGGGCAGGCTGCCTGAATGAGGTCTGATTTGATGGTAGGTGAGGACAGCTTTCACCGGAACATGTCTTCTCATCTGTATCTCTTCCAGGGTAAATAATCTGTTTGTGTTTGTAGGCAATACATAGTCCAGAGATGCCCATGCAGCGCAGCTTAAATATGTGTGTGCATGTGTTCTCTTACTTCACAACAAGTCCACCTGGAATCATTAAATATCAACCCAAATCCCCTCTGCGTGGTGGTGTGAGCACTGGATAGACCTTTACTGCCGGAGGTATTTGGTGCTCCTTGTCAGAACAAGCACTGACTGTTCAGTGGAAGTGTTCCATATCTAGGAAAAGGTGATTATACAGGGGAAAATATTCAGAAATTAATTTACTTCCAGTATTTTTCTTCAAACTATTCCAGTAGGCCAAAGTAACTTTTTGGTGACGCGTTCATGTAAGACAACACAAAATCATCCCAGAGTTCCTCTGTCTGTCTGAAACACTTGGTTTCATTAAAGAGGTTCATAGAATTTTGTGCAAGGTGGAAAGGCTTGTTTCTGTTCTGCCACTGGGGGAAAGCAGGCAGCTCACTTGTTCAGCAAATCAGAGTGAAACTCCGTGGTAACGGACCTGGGGCAGAGCCGCCTGCTTGAGATGAGCGCTGTTGTGGGGAGGCAAAGTGAAGGTCGGCTCTCCTGAGGGAGTCCACTCTAGTCCTGAGCCCGCTAACTGAAGGCACATCTCCTGTCGAAATTTTAAAAGCTGTGTTTCTTGAGCTGTAGGGTGGTTCCAACAACTTTACGTGGTTCTGCAACAACAGATTAGTTGGGAGTGGTCACTCATGAGACCCTTTTCAGCTGGGTTTGGCCTAGGTGATCGCCCTCCTCTGTTGGTTCAGGAGCAAAGGGTGGTAGATGGGAGCTTGCGCAAACAACTGTGGCTGGAGTGACGAACACCCTGTGGGGCAGGGAAGGACTGCTCACTTCCCTTGGGATTTGTAGTGCCATGACTGCACGTCAGGTCCATGCTCTGCCGCTCTACACAGTATTGACACGTCTCCAACTTGTGGCAAATCAAAATAACCATCTTTTCTAAAGGTGGTGGCTGAGAGCTGTGCGTTGCTTTTGCAGCTTTGTAAGACTTCACTGAAGCTGGCTGGTAGCTTGTGAAGTCAACTGTTGCCTCCTGAATTGTCTTCAGGGTAGCATCAGTCCATGGGGATCATCCATGTTTCCCAGATTATGCCTGTCCTGAGCCTGCTTCCTAGCTCACACCAGCACTACCGGCCACAGGTTGTGCCAGGGGAGGTTTAGACTGGACATTAGGAAGAACTTGTTCACTGAAAGAGTGGTCAGGGATTGGCACAGCTGCCCAGGGAGGGGGTGGAGTCGCCATCCCTGGAGGGGATTAAAAGATGGGTAGTTTAGTTCCTTAGGGACAGGATTTAGTAAGGAGACAGGCACGGTTGGACTTGATCTCAGAGATCTCTTCCAACCTTCTGATTCTGTGATTGAGCCTCTTCACACACAAAGAGGTAACTTGGATAGCTTGAAACTTTCTTTAGACTGATTAATTTAACCAATAGGAGAATATATTAAGATTTGATTGCTTGCCACGTTCTTGTAAAAAGAAATTAATCACTGTATACAAACTTGACGGAGGGTATAGCAGCGTCACTGGAGTCAGAGGAGGTTTGTTCCATCTCCATACAGCTTGCTATGGTAAATACAGATTGAAGGGAGAGCTGCTAGCTCTAACAAAGCCAAGCCTACAAAGTCGCATTGCTTGTGAAACGCAAGTGGTGAGAGCATGGGTGACTTCACTCAAGTAAATTAGCCCAGACTGACGTACACGGCGAGTGAGCTGAATAAAACCGATCTCATTGAGGCAAATTTAGAAATATGTTCCTCTCCAATGTATGGGTGGAACAGATGGCATTCGAGTGATGAGGAATACTGAAAAAATAAAAAAGAAAAATAATTTGTATGAATGACCTCACTAAGGTTCATCTAAAGGAAATGTGAGGAAGTAGATCAGTGGGGAGTGAGCAAGACAAGGTCTACAAATAGAAAGCATTTTGTCAAAGAAATCTTAATGAGCACAAAAAGGATGTTGAGATTAGAAAAATTAAGGAGGGATATAGGGATGAAGTTAAAAAGATACAGAAACTTGAATTATAAAAGTAACAGTTTAAAAACTTTCTTCCTTTGAACAAGTCAGGCTTGAAGGAATAAACCCGTAATTCAAGCAGCAAACCAGAGCAGAAAATAAGTCATTGCTTTACAGGATGTTACTGAAAGCACTGGTGCCAACAGCCACGGGTTCAGTGGATGTTGCGTACATCAAAGCCTCAGGCAGTGTCTGCGGGCACAGGAGCACGAGACCTAAAAGCAGAACTGCCATGCAGGTCATTGTGGTATCACCAGTTTGGCCGGGGCTATAAATCACAGCTTTGGTAGAAAGAAAGCAACAGGCAACAGTAAATAAAATCTTGCTTTAGTTAGACTTGAAAGTCTTGGATTTCATCTGGTATAAAAAACCTGCATCGTATATTTACTGTGAAAAAGTACCTTTGAAGAGTTTATGAAGCGTATTTTGATCGTTTAAGGGAAATTCTGACAGGTAGCGGCGCTGTGGAGTGGTTGTGAGGGAGGAGCAACGCGGGGTTGTGGTTGGGGGTGGTCTGACAGGTCAGGTCCATGGGGACCTGAGGCCGTAGTTACCAGAGGGATTATGTTGTTTCGACTTTGGTTAAATTTAGGGAGAGAGGAGTTTTCTGAGGGAAAAGTCCCCTAAGCTGGTATTCCAGCAAGCAGAACAGTTGGGATGTGCAAATCCTCTTTGTATTCGGAGATGTGGGGCACAAAGATTTTATGGGTAGGGAGAAGATGCTGGGTAATTTGGCTGGGAGAGGGGACCTGGATGACTGAGGAGAGCATGCGCTCCCAGCAACAGACGCGGTGTGTGGTCCCTCTCCCAGCTTGCTTCCTGCAGCACTCCCAGGAGACTCCAAACATCTCAAACTGGAGATTTTGCATCTAAGGGAGAATTTGCATATGAAAACTGCAGTTCCTGCTGTAATTCATTGGGTGCTGGGACACCTGGCCTTATGTGAGCACAGATGCAAACTGTTGGTGCTACCAATAAATTAAAAGAACAACTGAAAAAGGAGTGGTCTTCAAAAAATAAAGCAGAGAAAAACAGGGAAAAGTTGTGGGGAGGGGAGAGAAAGTGTCAGATACTTTCATCACACAAAATCAAAATTGCAGTAGCAGCCCAGAGGTTTCTTACAATGTACTTGAAAATAAATTCTGGCAATGGGGGAGAAAAAAGAGGACTGGGATGGTATTTTCAATGAGGCTGTGTGGTGGTTCAGAATGGATGTGGGGAGTTGCACCCAGCTGCCTGCTCTGTCCTGGCAGGCAGGGTCTTGTTTTCAGGCTGGGAGGGGGGCTGTGCTGGGTTCCCACTCCCTTCAGGTGTTTTATCAGCACAGAGATCTGAGAGCTGATGGAGAGGGATCTCCAGCACAGCCCTCCAGGCCCCCAGACCCATGCTCAGCATCTCTCTGGGAGAAGGGATGCACTCTTCTCCTGGGATCCCCCTGCCCTGTCCTCCCAAAGGGCAATGTGAGGGTGAGCAAGAAAGACCTCTGAGGGAAAGAATATTGAAAAGCACTGGGCAGCAATGCAGGATCGATTGAGAGGAAGTAAAGTTAACGATCTCCATGTGGCAAAATGCAGTTCTTCACTTGTATAATTCGATTTTCCAAACTGAGCCATAAAAAAGCGTTCTCTCAACCGCAGCGTACAAAGGAGATATTTTAGGTCACCTTCTCTCTCTTTTTGCAAGCATTGAGAAATGCACATTAATGGAGAAATTAGTCCTGAGTTGCGTAGGCTGGCTACGTGTGATGCAGTGTGTGTGTAGAGAATACCTTTCTAATACACTAATAATTATCATTTATCTCTGGTCGGTAGCTCAATTAAAATGGAATTTCATTTTCTTTTCCTTTTAAAAATGCACCCGGCAGAAAAACTTACTGGGACCTCAGAAAAGATTTAAGCTTTTGAGTTTCCTATAGAGCTCCCGGTTCCTCCGGTTGTTTCTGTGTTGCTATCTTTAATAGAAGCATTAGGAAAATCTCTGTTATCTTGAGATAAATTGGTTGCAGCGTATATTGAAGTAAGAAGAATATGAAAGCGCAAAGTGAAATCTAAGAACAGGTAGATAACTCCTTCTGCTGACTTTTCAGATTACTTTCAGGGGTTTGGTGTGTTTATCATAAGGTTTTGTGAAATGTATTTTATATTTTTTTAGGTCTTTTTCTTGCAGTGTAGTTAAAAGCGGAGGGGTGTGTGTGTGTGGAAATCCTGATCCAATTTTCATTTTATCTGGAAATACATAATGTATGGGGAAAACCACAACAGCAGGGGGTGGTCCACAAGGAGCTTTTGTCGGAGGAGCCTGCGGGTGAATTGCAAGAGCACTTGAGGCACATCAGGCTGAGTGGGCACACTCACTGAATAAGCAGGTGCAAAGTCAGAGCCTGGGACCTGCGTTCGACCCACCTTGGTAAAAAAGGCCTTTCCAGCTCTTATTTTACACACAAATCTGTGTTTTGGTCTGATCCTTGCTCTTCCAAATTAGCCTTTAGGGGTTGGATGGTTGTTCTTGATTGTGGTCTGCCTGTTGGCTGAGAGGGTGGTGGGAGCGGCTCTCCTGTAGCTAAGGAGAAGAAAAGGAAAGGTGTCCCAGGGTGCTTTTTATTCTGGATATGGGCAACCTCGTCTCTTTATTATGATTTCCTTCTGGAAGTAATCCAGAGGGAGGTGGCAGTGGGGCTTGGCAGGGAGGAGCAGAAGTGCCCGAACGGAGAGAAGAGTTCCCGCTATTTGATATTGGATGTAGCTCAGCAAGGAGGCAAATGCTTCAGCAAAACCAGTCTGGATTTTACTGTGAGGAGAAAAAAAACAGACAGAAAAAATATGGCTAATATGAAAAGAGCTGGTGCAGGAATGAGTTTGTGGTACTGGTTACTGGTACAAGGCAGTAGAGTTAACAGCAACCTGTGCGCTCTGTGACTTACATCAATCGGCCACCTGGATTCATATTATTCTTATTTATATTTATTATTATATATTATATTATTATAATACATGATATTATTATATATGATATTATTTTATTTATATTTATATTGTATCAATCAGTCTGGATCTTGCTATAAGGGGAAAATAGGTGGGGATATATTCCTTAGTCCTCATAGCAGCTCCTCCGCCAGCTGCTGGGTGTTGAGTTAGAGGAGGTGCTGTGACCCCCGGATGGAGCAGGGAAGTTGCTGCTGTCAGCGTGTCTTCAGGGAGGGAGGGCTGTTCCCAGCCCTCCAGGTGCTGGGGAACCACCAGGCCACTGCTCACACAGTCATCAGTCCTGAGGAAAACTATGTGCTTTTTTCAAGCAATTATTATTGTAATTTGGTGAAGTTCATAAATCAAATATTGCGATGTGGAAGTACGTGGGATCGAGCAAAAGAAGGAGCAGGTGAATTAGGCGGAGGAAAGCTCAAAATAGAATGCATTTGGAGTTCTCTGCTTCTTCCCACCTCATCAATAACAAATAGAAACCATAAAATTATGCAGTTTTGAGTCCAAATTCAATGAAATACTGTATTGTCAGTGTATAATTGCTTTCCAGTTGCTTCAAGTGTGCATCACGATCCCTGCTGCTACTGAAAGCAGGCAGAAACATCAGCTCAGAATATTCCCAACCCTGAGAATGCATCCAAATGATACAGGGAAATAAGAGTTGCATTTTATTTTAATAAGACCTGAAAAACATGTAAATCCAGAATCTATTTTGCACTCCTTTCTCAACAGTGAGTGGGTAACAGCCTTTTGAAATTGTGCTGCTGGGAAGCCAGAAAGCAAATTACCTCTTCGTACACTCAAGTTGATAAAGATTTCTTTTGCAAGAGGTTTTTCCACTCGTAACTTTTCACTTTAGTTAAGTTAGGGAACAGCTTTCCATTATATCTTCTTGTGTCGGATGGTAAAGTTGAGACAATTAGCTGTTTGCTGTCCAAACGCTGCATTTCTGAGATTGTGGCTGGTTTGGGATACGTTTGATTGGCAAAGTTCAACAGCCGTGATCGGAGGAAAACCTCAGTAAGAAATTTAGCGCAAGAAGTGGGTACAGAACTTCCAGCAAACGAATAAAACTACGTGGTAATACTAACAAAAGGCTGTTGGTGTGCTGCAGCAGAAACACCAGCACAGCCTGTTCATTAACCCTGCGGGTATTTCTGGAAACCCATTTTCAGCAGCTTCCGTGTTTCCAAAGCATTCACCTCTTGGCCTGAGATTTTCACCGCTTGATCTATAACCCAAAGCACGGGCACCTGGAGAATAGAGGAAAGAGTTTATCAGCACCTGAGGACCAAACAGCAAGAAGTTTTTACATGACACAACTTCGCCGGCACATTTAAAGGTGTCCTTCCCAGGCTGCTCTCAGTGGGAAAGGTAAAAAATTGGCATGTTTACCCGCATACCTGCACAGTCTTCCAAGCTGAACTGCAGCACCTGACTAAACCAAAAAGAGGCTGGGGCAGCCTGCGTCATCTTTGTGTAATGCAATAAGTATTATGCATACAGATATTTTTTTTTTCCATGGGGGAAGCTGTTTCTAAAGCCTTGGAGCTTGGTGTGGCTACACACAAGCTTTTATTTTTTTTTTTTAAAAATCATTTTGCTCTGTAGGGGTTGGGTAGTTTGTGCCTGCAGAACAACCTACAGGATTGGAATTTGTGAAATACGCCACTGAGGAATACAAGGTTTTGCCTTCCTGAACGATGATGGTATGTTTTCACGTTGACAAGTGGCTACAGTCCCAAAGTGCATTCCTGTTTCTTCCTCTGAGTGCCAACAATGCTGCTGCTTAGTAGTCGCAGTGAATTACAGCTGTCCTCCCTCTGTGCAATATCTGGAATCTGACCCGGTGTCATCCAGGTTACAAGAGACTCACGGCTTTTCCATCTCAAAATCTCTCTTGTAGTTTCCAAGACTGGCCAGGCTGGAGCCAGCCACGTTCAGTCATCTGCAAAGGGGCTTGGAAGGAGGGAGGAGACAGATTTTGCTGACGAGACCACAGAGCAGTTCCAGCAGAGGGACCAGAGCAGTGCTGCCCATCTGCCTCTGGAACACCGTGTTATTCCTTAGTCCAGAAAGGATCATTCTTTTTCTGTGACTGAGTTTGAGCAGGTTCATCAGTTTTCTGGGTGTTCTCAGGATTGCCTCTCCCAATTTTGCCACTTGTCACTGACGGGGTGAGGGGGGGGGGTTGCACTTCGCTTGCAGTGGAGACGCGGCGGTACAGTTCGATGGTGTCAGCAGTTAAAGTCTGGCTGTAAATGTGGCAGTGGTCTAACAGGATCCACTGGTAAGGGTGCGTTTCATTAGTCGCCTCATAGAGAACAGGGTCAAAGAAAACTGTCAGGGAGACCCTCCCGTTGAGCCAGAAGGTTCAGAAAGGAGAGGAGACTAGGCTGGACCCTGACTTAGCCCCAGACTTGGTTGTATTTAAGTGAGTGTGTGTGTGTGTATGCAATCAGTCCTTTGTATCGTTTAACAAAGATTTCAAAGTTCAAGTGCACTTATTCCCAGTTCTTTTACCAAATATTTAACACGGTAAGGATTCTCTCAACCGTGAGGAGCAACTTGGAGAGGTATCCTTGCTCAAGGGGAGATCTTGATGCACAGCTCATGCCGTGCAGGATTGCTCAAAGAGCTCTTGGGCTGCTCACTGTTTGTCACAGAATGGTTTGGAAGAGACCTTGAGCAGGATTGCTCAAAGAGCTCTTGGGCTGCTCACTGTTTGTCACTGAATGGTTTGGAAGAGACCTTGAGCAGGATTGCTCAAAGAGCTCTTGGGCTGCTCACTGTTTGTCACTGAATGGTTTGGAAGAGACCTTGAAGATCATTATGGAGTAAGATGATTGGCAAATTATAGCAGTTACCACTGGTAGTAATGCTGTATTCATATTTTTAAAAAAAAACCCAAGTATCTGCTACTGTGGATCAGTAGATGAGATGCAGAAGAGCTGGCTGAGGGCATTTGGTGTATTTTACCATGAAACTCACACTGCTAAATCTGTGTCGTGTGCATGTTATCATGGGGGTGAGACTGAGGAGTCAGGAGGATATTACTCTTGAAATGCACTACCTCACTTTTGCTGCTGTGGGCAGGAACGCTGCAAAAGCGATGAGCTAATACTGATCGAGCAATCTTCTGAGGAGTTTGTCAGGTTTTTGTAGGCTGCTGCCTTGTTTTGTGCATCCAATTGGGAAAAAATAATCCAAGTGGATTTTAAAGATGGATTCTTTTAAGTGCACTTTGAATTGTGGACAAGCAGACACTTGGAATTCAAGTGGTTTTAGGAATGAATTAAGCTAAACAGAAATAAGGCTACATTAATTCTGAATGTCTGAAACACCTCAGAGTTGTTAAGGCAGTTTTAACTAATCCCCTTTAACCTCATATTTTTAGTTAATTTGGATTATGTCTCTGTCCCTGTGCTGGCAAACCCTGAGATCAAAAACCATTTTAAAATTAGCTTCTTGGTAGGGATAAAACAGACTATCGTGCGTTTCAATGGAATGGTTCCACTTTATAGCACGGAGACCCTTGCCTTGCTAGAATCCAGAGGGCTTTTCCTCGTATTAGGATCATGACAAGACAAATAGTCTTGGGATGTCTACTTTAATTGTTTACAAAGTATTTCTAGTGAATGGATTTTGGGAGCCTGATCTACGAAAGTCCTTTTTGCTTCTGCTGATATTCGAAACTACTTTGTCCTTTTGCTGGAGCACTGAACGTTGAATTGTTTACATTCAACCATAGGGTTGTGAACTGATAAGAGTGGCTTAAGTTGGTAATAAAACCAGTAGAAACGTGGAGACGTTAATTATTCCTCTCAATTCACATCCTGTTCTAAGCTGATATTCCTCATGCAGGTAGGAAAACAAGTGTTCAAAATACGATGAGGAATGCTTTGGAACCACAAATAACCGAACAACCAACAACTGAATCTGGAAATGGTTTCTTTCTGCTTTTAGAAAGCTGCTGACTCTACTGAAGAAAATAGCAAGGCTGTTGTTGCCATGATGGTGGCTGTATTGGAGACACACAGAGATAAATATTTAGCTAGTGATGAGTAACTGGAGCCATTTTTAGGCCTGACCATAACATCTGAGCCACTGTACTGAAATGCATTGTTACTCATTTCCATTTCATGCAAGCTGAAAAATCTTTTAACTATCTTTAATATTTTTTTTCATACATCTAAAAATTCTACTGCTAGAATTACTATTTTTTTCTGTGTCACACTCCAGCCTGGAGCGACTCTTTGCAGCTTAGTTACAATATAAATCCCTGGAAATAGAATATTAATTGAGATGCTGATACGCTCTTAATTGAAGAAGCACTTATAGGTAATATTATTTTAATTTTTAGGAACAATTATTTAATTTTTACAGAGCTCCAATAATCACCATTTTCTCTCTCCTTGTATGACAACAATTTGCTAGTGGCTTTCATAAAGCTTCCCAGCTTTCCGTGTCAAGTCTGTATACAATTACTGTCATTTGAAGGATGTAAATGGCAGCACAATTGTTCAGACAGCAATTAAACAGCCATTTAGGCTTCTTAAAGTATGCTTACACTTTTGCATAATTCCACTTAGCAATATATAAAATTATACCATAGGGCTCCTGAGCATGAGGCTGTGCGAAACCACGCTACCGCTGCCCTGATGCACTGGGCTCGTTCGTGCCTCCTCGCAGCCCCCACCCCTCTGGAGCCTTTTTCCCACCTGATTATACCAAGCTGGGGCTCTTTCAGGGTGTCTTTCTGGTGTGTCATGGCAAGCCAGGACTCCAGCTTTGGTTGCCCCAACGCCTAGATAAGTGTATTTGTATTTTAAGGTAATTTTCTGGTGAAATCTGCATTTGTGGATTACGTTGAAAGAGAAGCCGTGCATGGAGAGCGTGTGAGACAAAGGCAAATCCATCTACATGCAACAGTGCCAGGGCAGGAGAGTATCTGCTTGTGTGATGACCTGGAACTCTTGGTTTGTTTGTTTGACCTACAAAATAGGGAAAGCAAACAAAATGTTTCATTCTGTGAATACAAATGTTTCAACCTTAATTGATCAAGCGGAAACAATTTAAGGGTGCTCCTCATTTAGATATTAATTCATGGGGGGTGGGGGGGTGGGAAGTGATGTACAGTTCCCAATGTATTCCTAGAAATTATCTTTCCTGTCGATATGCTTGGAGCATTAAATGACCGGGCTGGCTATGCCTTTGTCCCACTTCATTCTCTAAACAAAGAAATAATATTATGACTTATATTAATTTTACATACAATGTGAAGTTAAAAAATGTGATTATAGACTACGATACTTCAGGTTTTTTCTTTGTCATCCTTTTGGGTGCATTTCATTGTGTTCCATGTATGTGTGTATTAATGCTGTTCACTCGAGCAAAAGTAATTTTCTTCATTTACAAGACTTCATAAATAATCTACCTTGAGAAACTGTTACTCTGCAAACACTTTCAAGCATGAATTGAGTCGAGTGGCATGGTAGGAAGTCATAAAAATCTTGAGAGAAGATCAGTTTGCATCAGTGCACAGGGCTTGGGATGCTCTCGTGCTGGGTTTGTACCTGTTGAGAAAGAGGGCAAGAGCATCCCAGATGCCTTTTAATAGGTTTTGTCATTGTTTTGACATTGCTGTCAAAGTTGTTTATTTATCAAATATGCCTAAGGCAGAGGAGCTCTTTGGGAGCTGGGGAATCTTGATGTGCGAAGGTCTCCTAGGAACAGATTTCAAGCGAGGTGGGTACGGTGGGCTTGCTGGGCTCTGTGACAAAGTATGATCTATAGGTAGGATCTTACCCATTTGTATTTCTGTAGCTGTGGTCAAGGTGACGGAATTAGCTCAGAAACATCTGTAACGGCTCATCAGGGATCTAAAGACCTTTGAGTTTAAAGATTTTTCAGTTCATTAAGAAATCAAAGTAAGTAAAAGGTAACTACTAAATAATCACTGACTTCTGAAGACAATTTGCCATCAAATTAAGTCTAATATTCAGTGGGAAGGACACTTAAACTCCTTTAAAGGCACATTTGAGAGACATTCTCCCTCCCTTGGCAAAGAGCACGTGTTCTCTTTTAACTTGTGTGCTGTTTCCTCCCTGTAATGTTGGCCTGATGCCTCAGATAATCTTTCCAAACTTCCCACTTTAACTTTTGGGATAAATTAGACATTGTTTTCCCCCATGTGTTTAATGTGGAAGGGAGACAAGGGAGCGTGAAGGGAGGAGATGGCTCCTGTGGAATTACATGGGTTAGCCAGTCTCCTTTATTTCTTTGAAAAATCCACCTTGTTCTTTTCAGTGGAAGCCCTTGAGTGGCCAAGCTGGCCACGTACAGAGCATCTTAAGGGTGCTCCGCTTAGAGCAGTGGCTTAGAGAAGGGAGACGGTTCCGAGTCATAAGTTTTCCTAACCCACAAGTAACAGTGATGGAAATGGTCACAAGTTCCATCAGGGCAAGTTCAGACTGGACATTGGGAAGAATTTCTTCACCTGAAAGGGTGGTCAGGGATTGGCACAGCTGCCCAGGGAGGGGGTGGGGTCGCCCATCCCTGGAGGGGTTTAAAAAATGAGTAGATGACTTCCTTAGGGATAGGGGAGACAGGCATGGTTGGACTCTGATTTCAGAAGTCTCTCCCAACCTTCTGATTTTATGACTTCAGCTTAGTCCTGCTCCTTCCCTTAGGGTGTGGTTCACGCACTGTGTGGTCCCACTCTCTGCAGGGAAGCTCCTTGTCTTGTGTTGAAGAATAACACCCTGACCATGGAACAGCCCATGGGAAGCTGAGGCGGAGATACCTGATGTCTACTCGGAGAGATTGTTGTGTCTAAGGAGGAGGCTGGGTGGTGCGTGGGACTTTGAATTGTGAAGCAGGTGCTGAGTTATGGGAGACTCTCACATTTTCCTCTCTGACCACAAGCATTCCGCTCGGCAGTCCAAGTGCTGACCTGTATTCTCAGGGATGTATGTACAGCAGCATAAGATTTTATGTATTAAGATTATTATTTTACTTTGAGGATGTGAACATCATGAGCCCTTTTTTTTCATAGTGCCCGAGTACTGTCAGGCGAAAAATGGACCTGTTTTTTTCACTTTTGTAACTTCCCTAAATTTCTTGTAGACTAACAGGACTTGAATTTCTTAAGGTAAATTCCACTTCTTGGATATTTATGGTTGCACTTATCATCTGAGTTACTGAGCTGTTACTGCCTGAACAGAATTAAATGTCAGATAAAATAAGTGCCAGTGTTTAATGGCATGAAATAGACTTAACTATGGCTCAAGAATTTCTTGGTATTAATATTCTGGTTATGAGAGATTGAATTCAAATTCCCTTCTAATTTTGATTCCCACAATTACTTTAATTTTCCAAGACATTTACCGGTTAGCAGTGAGGAATATTGAGTTAAAATAAATCAACTAAAAAAAAATATTTTGAGATTTATTAGATTTTAATGGTTTTCCGTGCATTAATTTTTGTTTGTTTACTGAAGTTATGAGAATATTCCAATTATTTTTTCACATCCTGCAATACTATTGTGATAAGATTTGTAACGGCCGGTTAGAAGTATTTATATACGTTCATTCACTTCTTTAACATCCCCATTGCTGGTTCTCTAAAGCATTTTTGAGCATGTTTTGCATCTTTAGTCTTTCTGCCCAGCAGTGCACATCAAGGAAAGTGACTGCTTACTCATATTTCCAATCCCATACTTAAAGCTTTAATTCTTCCAAGAATAGCAATAATTTCTTTTAATTTCTTATGCCTGCAATATGTATTTTAAGCCAAAAAGGATGACTTACTAACTTTCGGTGGGACCATGAGGCTGATGCTGGAGAGGAGCTTGTGTCCAGAGGGGTGGTGGCTGCTTTCAGGTTTGAGTGGCTCAANAGAGCATCTTAAGGGTGCTCCGCTTAGAGCAGCGGCTTAGAGAAGGGAGACGGTTCCGAGTCATAAGTTTTCCTAACCCACAAGTAACAGTGATGGAAATGGTCACAAGTTCCATCAGGGCAAGTTCAGACTGGACATTGGGAAGAATTTCTTCACCTGAAAGGGTGGTCAGGGATTGGCACAGCTGCCCAGGGAGGGGGTGGGGTCGCCCATCCCTGGAGGGGTTTAAAAAATGAGTAGATGACTTCCTTAGGGATAGGGGAGACAGGCATGGTTGGACTCTGATTTCAGAAGTCTCTCCCAACCTTCTGATTTTATGACTTCAGCTTAGTCCTGCTCCTTCCCTTAGGGTGTGGTTCACGCACTGTGTGGTCCCACTCTCTGCAGGGAAGCTCCTTGTCTTGTGTTGAAGAATAACACCCTGACCATGGAACAGCCCATGGGAAGCTGAGGCGGAGATACCTGATGTCTACTCAGAGAGATTGTTGTGTCTAAGGAGGAGGCTGGGTGGTGCGTGGGACTTTGAATTGTGAAGCAGGTGCTGAGTTATGGGAGACTCTCACATTTTCCTCTCTGACCACAAGCATTCCGCTCGGCAGTCCAAGTGCTGACCTGTATTCTCAGGGATGTATGTACAGCAGCATAAGATTTTATGTATTAAGATTATTATTTTACTTTGAGGATGTGAACATCATGAGCCCTTTTTTTTCATAGTGCCCGAGTACTGTCAGGCGAAAAATGGACCTGTTTTTTTCACTTTTGTAACTTCCCTAAATTTCTTGTAGACTAACAGGACTTGAATTTCTTAAGGTAAATTCCACTTCTTGGATATTTATGGTTGCACTTATCATCTGAGTTACTGAGCTGTTACTGCCTGAACAGAATTAAATGTCAGATAAAATAAGTGCCAGTGTTTAATGGCATGAAATAGACTTAACTATGGCTCAAGAATTTCTTGGTATTAATATTCTGGTTATGAGAGATTGAATTCAAATTCCCTTCTAATTTTGATTCCCACAATTACTTTAATTTTCCAAGACATTTACCGGTTAGCAGTGAGGAATATTGAGTTAAAATAAATCAACTAAAAAAAAATATTTTGAGATTTATTAGATTTTAATGGTTTTCCGTGCATTAATTTTTGTTTGTTTACTGAAGTTATGAGAATATTCCAATTATTTTTTCACATCCTGCAATACTATTGTGATAAGATTTGTAACGGCCGGTTAGAAGTATTTATATACGTTCATTCACTTCTTTAACATCCCCATTGCTGGTTCTCTAAAGCATTTTTGAGCATGTTTTGCATCTTTAGTCTTTCTGCCCAGCAGTGCACATCAAGGAAAGTGACTGCTTACTCATATTTCCAATCACATACTTAAAGCTTTAATTCTTCCAAGAATAGCAATAATTTCTTTTAATTTCTTATGCTTGCAATATGTATTTTAAGCCAAAAAGGATGACTTACTAACTTTCGGTGGGACCATGAGGCTGATGCTGGAGAGGAGCTTGTGTCCAGAGGGGTGGTGGCTGCTTTCAGGTTTGAGTGGCTCAAAATTTATTGCCCTTGTGTTGAGATGAAATTGTCCACCTGCTTCCTCTCAGCCCACCACGCTGCCAGCTTCTTAAACTAGAAAGATGATGTGCTTGCACCGTATCTTTTCTTGGGCACGAGTCTGGCTGATGCTGGCGATGTGTTGCCGTGGTGTGGTTGCTCACATGCTTGCAGGGGCTCGAGCCCATCAGTGGCGCTTCCCGCTCGAAGCGCAAAAGCTGTACCAAGCTATAAATACACAGCTAATTTAATCAAAATCTTGGAAATCAGAAACTGGAGGAGCAATGGAAGGGAGAATATCAGGCTCTTCTAAAACATTTCTAGTATCTTATATAGAAGTTGTTTGGAAGGCCAGGTTTCTAAGAAAATACTTTATGTCAAGATTTTTCAATACACACCATTTCTTATTCTGGCAGAAATTGTTCCCAGCATTCCAGCCCCATGCTCTGCAGTTACGGCTGAAGCCCATAGGACCGCGTTGTCTGTACCATTTGGGTTTTGTTCAGACTCTGCCCTTTCTGGATGGGACCCTGGCAGGTGACTTGCAGGGAACTGTAGCCAGTTGCCCCAGAAATACTCTGGAGAGAAGGAAGGCAGAAGACATATATTGAGATGTTATAGAGAGATAGTTACATATCTGTTTGTATGTATTCATAAAGATAAATAACTGAGAAAGCCGGTGTGGGGACGGCGCTGGTGGTACTGGGTGTGAGGCAGAGTTGAACCCACATTGTTCATTTCGGGTGGTGCTGGTCCCGTGTCCCCAGACACAGGTATTCTGGAGAGCCTCTCAGTTTCCTCTCCCGTATCTCATTCACGGTAGAAAGGTACGCGCTCGTTTGGGGATGATCCTCGTGTTTGCTTAAGGAAAATGGCCTTGCAGGGTATCTTGAGCATTTCCAGTGCAACTTGGCAGCTTATCTCCAGGTGACCCTGGGACCTGACTGGTTTAGCTGCAGCCCTTTCTGTGGTTGCCTCCTTTCTGTGTGGTGTTTCTTTGAAACTGTAAAATCTTGTACATTTACCTTAGATCGAAATCCCCCCATTTCTAAAGTACCTCTCTATATACAGTGAGGCCAAGAAATACTCCTGGCTTCAAGTTTTATCTTTCTGGATTATTCCACATGGATGCTCTATGCTTCCCCATGTGCACTGGAGTCAGTCTTGATCTCAAATACTAAAGCTGTCTCCTGCTGGTAGTTGTTTGTTGCTACTGTTACATCTCAAAATGACATTGGAATTAGCTTTAGAGTTGAAGGTTTGCTTCCTCATCAGCGCTCCTGCTTTCTTCTGCCTTTAAAAACCCAACCCAATAACCTGGGAACACAGCTGTAAAGAAAGCTAGGTAAATACAAAATGATTTAGCATTAATTGTTATTTAATCACTCTGGGTGAAACTATAGAGTAGAGTATTAAGCTTATTGAAAAAGTCAGTGTAATTCTGAATTTTGTTTGTGCCAGTTTCTGTGCCTCTGGCTCCTTGCAGCTGCGGAGCAAACGCGTCTTCTCCAAACTTGGTTCATAACTTCAAAACCTTAACAAACTGAGTGTTGATGTGTACCATGATGGGATGTAATTCAACATCTAATTTATGCTACGTTATCTTAGCTGTTAAATACTGTACGGAGTGGGAGCAGGGGGAGAAACTCACAGGGCTTTAGTTGATGCAGGTCTGAAATCAACCCAGCTCTCTTGCCACGTCAATCCTAGACATTTAATCACCGAATGAACCTCATTGGTGAATGTGATTTAGCCTGAGTTTTACGTAGCTTGCTTAGTTCTTTATATTCATCATTAGGTGCAATCCAAAACTGAAGCACATCAGCAAACACCCTCTAAAAATGCTGGAATGGGCATGTTTACAGACTTCTGAAAAATACTGAGCTGTTGATTACAGAGACGTTTTTATGAGTGAGTAGGAAAGAGATCATTTAGAGTGCGACTGGTCTGATTGAGTTAAATACAGGATCTGTATGGCTTTCTTGTTTGTTTTTCTCCAAGGGAAATCATAATAAAAGATGAGACTGAGAATAGACATCCTGTCTGGTGGTTATGGATGTGTAACTATAAATAGCGGGACTTCTGTGGGCTTTTTGGATGTTACAGTGAAATCAATCTTGTCATAATTATTCTACTCTAAAGAATCTGGAGCATCATCTTTGTCTTGTTTTTTGTTTTTTTTTTCTCTAATGAGCAGCCTTACTCAGAGTACAATAATTGGAGATTATGAAAACTGTTCAGCATCTTCCATAAGTGTATAAGTACCTGCAAGTGCAACAGTGATATAAGCTTGAATCTGGTCTGTTGCCAACACTGCTGAAGTTTTCCCTGGGTGTGGGACCTCCCATGGCTCTGCTGCTGGGTAAGGAAGTGTAGTTCTTCATCATAACACAGGCAGCAGTCTTACCTCTCTGAGAAAAAACTGTCCTGAAGGTTTGGTTTGCTCTTGGAGGGGGGGTGATATTTTTCTTCTATATACTTTACCCTGTTTTATCAATACAGTTGCGTTTTAACTTGCCTAGCTCTCCTGTAAATATTGTCTTAGTAATAGCTTTAGGAGAGTATTCTATTTACCTGTGGGTTTGAGTTTTGTTTATTTTATGTGGTTTTAATACCAAAATAATTATTAAAATATGAAGAGCTATTTTTAAAAACAAACAAACAAAAATAACCAAAAAAACCCCACAAACAAATAACACTATATCACAGTTTGTATCAGTTTTTTCAATAACTTGGATTTTAGTTGGGACTTAAACTGCGTGCTTGGCTTCCTCTCATGATGCTCTAGAAAGCTTGAATCCAAATCCTATAAAATTTGGCATTGGTACCTTTCATCTAGTTTGTAATTTTGATTAATTATAAATAATTTCAAGAGGAAATTGGAAAACAGAATATGAAACAAATTGTCATGGTAATTTTAAATGGATCTGTAATTTCTTCTATCTTTATCTAGAGTACGGTCTTCAATTTTGATCATCACCTTGAGAAGAAACAAAGGAATAAAGTTAACCTGATTTTATTTTAGGTCCAGGAAAGGGCTTGTACGTCTTACGCATAAAAGCTAGGAACATTTGCTGAAAGTAGTTTTGAGAACTCCAGTAAATCTCCTCCACTAATAGTCAGGAAGAAGTTCAGCTCATCTGCTCATCATCGCCCTCCAGTGTGGTGTTTGTGTTTAACAGAGCTCATGAACAGGAAGCAAAGGTGTGCTGTGAGCATTGTGTTCCAGCTCTGCTTCGAGGACCTGGAGGGTATTTGGGTTGGATAAGATATGGACTGAATGGAGACAAAATGGTATCGTGGATGCTTTTAAGCACTTCTCATGTTTTAAACTCTGGATATCCTTCCTTGAGCCAGTGTGGCAGACCCCTCTTAAACTTTTGCGTGCCCACCAGGATCAGTAATCACTAGGTTTGTGCTGGAGGAACCGTTAATCCATTTACATCAGATTCATGTAGAGTGAAGGCTTCAGTTTAAAGCTTAAAAATTACTTTTCTGACACCTCCATGAGTATTAAAAATATAGCATTTGAGTCCAGCTCTATGTATAGAGAAGGGATAAATAGGTTCCAGTGAGAAAATGATTTGTCACTAGCAAGCACTAAAAAATTTTACAGTTAAATCCAAGACATTTGCTCTTTTCCTTAAAAACAGAGAGGAGTGAATTATTATTTTAGGTTTCATCTGGGTCATTTTCAAACATGAATAAAACATTTCCCTTGCACAAATCATTCGTCTCTATGAAACCTCACTGAAGGGTTGCAGAAATGGCCAGCAAAGGTGAAGATGTTCATGCAGATTTCTTGGTGATGGAAAGCCTTTTTAGAAACAACGTAGAAAGCAACATGTGAGGAGAAATACAACTACGGGGAAGCAAAATGGAGTGCTTTACTACAAAGGCATCCCAACCAAATTAGTCGGGCTCTGAAGGCTTATTTTCAATAAAATATGTTCACTCAGATATTGAGTGTCCTCATGAGGAATTCCTGTTGCGTATGACATCACTCACAGCCTGACCTTGTGTTGAAATTGCTCTGTGAACACGTGATTTAAACTCTACAGTGGTTGCTGGTGTGTAATACGTGAGGGTGCAGCAATTTTGTTAAAGGGTTATTGTCTGGATGCCAGCTTCAAAATTCATAGGACAGTTGATCGTGGTGGTCATAAGTCAGAGGTGTGAAACAGGCGGGCAGATACAGTCTCGTTGCTGTTTTATGTCTGGCCGTGCTCATCTGACCTGCCCACAATTAGTGCTTAAAAATCAGCTGTGGCTGCTCTGAAAGAAAGACATAAAGGAACAAAAAATGAAAAGGGGGCTTATCTGCTCACTATTTTGGGATGTCGGATATACTCATGAGAGGGCACTGGGCTCCACAGAAATCATGGAGGAATAACTTGTAATTAGAAAATTTAACTGCAAAGCCTGTCTCAACACAAAAATTCTTTGCTCTGCTATGCATTTTTTGGTAATAAATCAGAAAACTAAGATGTAACATAACATATACCCTTTTATTCCATTAAACAAGAGTAAAGCTTTTAGTGATGTTTCCTGTTGGCTCAAACTTAGAGAAGATACATTTAAGTCACTGGATTACCAAGTTTTGGAGGGAAGGAAATCTATATTATATCCCAGAAAAAATGCTTACAGAAAATACGGGGACAGAAAAAGGGCTCAATCTGAATTTACAGCAATCAGGGTGGCTGTAAGTTATCTACGCAGTAGATAAAAATCTGAAAATAGCTTAAGCTTGGGAGATTTTTGGAGGACGTGTGAATCCAAGCCTTGCTCTTCTGCTGCCACGTGCCTGTGGCCATTGTTTGAGATGAAAGCTTATGTAGCTCTAACTCTGAACCTATATCGCTGGTTTTAATGTTCTTAAACTCATATTTCTCAGTTTGTTTTTGTCTCTGAAGGAAGGTTTCAATTTTTTCTATTAAAGTTTAGGTTCCTGAAATATTTGCTCTTTAATTTAAATCTTCCTACATCTGTTCTTGCAGTCACCTGATGTCCCCAAGCAGCAGGGCAGTTCTCAGTGGCACTGACGGGAGGTGTCCCACGTAAGAATGGGGTTGCAAACCGTACTGTGATAATGATGCATAAGGTCACAAAATTCAAGAGCAAAAATTTTTCTTTCTATTACTTTAAGTCAAGCAAAATTATTTCAGTGTGTGTTATTTCGTTTGGACTTTAGAGGGTTTAATTTACTCCTAAGTGTCTGAATCGCAACAGAAATGCTGATTGTATTGAAATGACCTTAAATGGCTCAGAAAAATGGGCTTTTTAGAGTCGAGTGCCTTTTATTTCTATAGAAAACTTCCTGTGCTGCAACACATTTTCTGTCCTTAGGAAAAAGGAAGTTGAATTGATTTCTGGAGTTTTAGAAAGCCCTGGTCCAGCTTGATCTGTCTGTATGTACACATTTGGCTACACCATAGTTTTGCAACTGGTATCTAAATATCTGTTAAATAAAAGTTTGGGGGTTGGGAGCAGCGTAGATGCAATTTTCGGAACTTGAAAAACATCTCAGGGATTTTTGGCATATAAAGTCATTTAGCTGCGCTCGGTGAGTTTCCCCCAGTGCGACTCTGAGCCATGGAAGCACCTGAGATGCTGACAGCCAAGTCAGGTGCCTGCAGTGAGGTTGTCCTTCCAACAGCCTTGCACGACATCCCCTGCTGCCTTGTCGGTGTACGTTGGTCGGTGCCGCAGCAAGTGCTCTGGTGCGGTGCATGATTTAGGAACCGGATTATGGGGGGTCGAGTATGGGCCATGTTACTTGGCTGAATTGGAAACCATGGACAACGGACTTTGGCCAAGATGTTACCTGGTTTTGCGAGCTGTTACTCCACTGACTTCAACAGTTGAAACAAAAGGGGGTAGCTGTCTGTTTGCCCCAGATGGATTTGTTCGTACTCCTGAATGTTCCGTAGGAACCTGTCAGCGGGGTTGGCAGGTGCTGGGCTCTGGTGGCCATCCTTTGGAGTTCTGTGGTGTGTAGGACAACAGAGAAAGGCTCAGCCTCAGCGTGGCCCAGCTAGCAAAATCAAATTAGTCTTACAGCAGTCCTTTGAAATCTTAATTCCAGCCCCTCATTCCAAACCCATGTTTTTGACATTTCCTTTATTTCTTATGTCATCGAGTACAATTTGCTTAATTGCTGTGTGAATATATAGGCATGGCTCTAAAACCTGGAAAGCTGTAGTCCATAGCAGCCAATTAACACTACTTAGCAGCTGTTAAAGAAGATAATTGCCTGATGTTAGCATCACCTAACATTATTTCTAATGCTAATTATGCCCAATTTACTCTCCCTAAACTCACCCAGCTCCAGGTATGCTTCCAAACCGCAGACCGATAACAAATATTTGTATGCGTGCCAGCTACGGCCCGTGTAGATGGAGTTTGAGGACTTTGTGACTGCACTGGTAAATCAGAGCTGAATGTGCCTTGCTGAAGTGTCTCAGAAGTGCACGACACGAAGCTTTCTGAATGCAGATGCTGTTGCGTACTATTCATTCCCTGCGGATTTTTAGCATAGGATTGAAAAGCGAGAAGGAAACAATGCACAAAAGCTTCCTCGGGTCATCAGAAAGCTAAATCTTTTGTTAAGATGTTTTCCAGAAAATTGTTGCAACCGAGTAATTCTCACCTTTTTTTATGAACTTTATCCTCTAAGCCCCGAGTCGTGTTCACAGGAGCCTTCTTGACTTCAGCCAGACTTTGCAATGTGAAGAGCTTGTAAGGTTACATCTTCTCTCGCTTTTTAAATCCAGCCTCTTTATGATTTCTGTGAATTCCAAAAGGTGGGTCTCTTTTAAATAAATCTTCTAGTTCTATTTTCTCCACGGCCACCTGCTAACAGCAGTCTAAACTTTTCCAGTTTATGTGAATGACTTGTTCTTCAGCTTCTGTACAGGTTTATACATTGAACACAGGAGTATGAATTACCCAATTAGTAAGGTCTAGTGAAAGTTAACGTTTTCATTGGGTATCAAATTGAAATAATTGCCTGAAAGGAAAATATCTAAAATAAATGATAGTCATTGAAAACAGAAATCATAGTTCCAAATAAAAATAGATACAGTCCTTCAGAAGCTGTGGTAAATGAATGGCTGAGGAAGGGGTGGTTCAGTCGGTAGGTAGGAGTTTATTAGCTTGTGTAGATCATGAAGAAATGTATTGGAGAAAATAATCTGTCTAATTTCTGAAAATCAGGCACTCTGTTAAAATTGCTGAACACAATGATTAAAGGAATACTGATTTGTCTTTTAAATTCCTGTGGGTTTTAGCACTACCAGAACCAGTCTAAATTCCAGCCAAAAGAGAACAATTCAGAACACCCACAGCATTTTGTCTGAACAGATACGACTGTGGGAAGATGCTTGTGCACGTGTACGCATGTAGATGGCAAGAGCCCCTCCGTGCCAGCAGCTCTGAGCCACCACAGCCTCTCATGAGATTAAAGGTACAAAAGGGTGGTTTGAAATCAGTAGCTGATGCAGAGTATCAACAGTCAACTCCAGGGGCGAAATCGCACTGATGAAAAGGGTGGTTGGCTTTCAAAGCGGTGCCCAACAGCTGGAACGCACAGGCTTCCAAAATCCACATTTCAAAATGCAGAAAGAATTGCGTGTTGTCTCTGAGTAAAGCAGCACTGGTACCACTGGTTAGGACGTGGAAATAAAATGGTTTCCTGTGTAGCATTAGAGATAGAAAAATAGCTCAGAGCAACATGTGAATAAAATAAGTGTTCTTCGTGTCCGGGATGGAAATAGGTAAAACTAAGCAAGAACTGCTAATTAATGCGGGAGATAGGAGATGGGGTGGAAATGCTTCACTGGCCGTGATGCATGACCTGTAACGCTGATAGAGACACGAGAATACATTTTATCTTTTCAAACATGCTAGTGCACATTTAGCTCAATCATCTAAATATGCAATTACCCAGGAATGCTATTGATCCAAACTGGGAGAGATTAATAGAGTATCATTATTTAAGTTCAAGTTGGTGCCTCAAAAGAACCTCTTATTGGAAGATTTTTTCAATTGGTTTCAAAATGAGAAATGAGCTTCCGTACAGAGACACTTCTGAAAATGTGGCTGTGTGTTCCTAAGTGCCTGAATACCAAAGCCTTTGCACGTCGCGTCTCCTGCAGCAACAAAGGAACATGAACCTATAAAGCCAGATATTCCAGGACAGAAAAGTGCACGTGGGGAAAGTCTGAGGGTGGAAAACAGTAAAGCCCAAAGTGTGGCGCGTGTGTGTGTGTGTGGTGCGTGTTTGCCTTTAATAAAATTATCTCATAGTAATACTATATTTCAGAGAGCTCAAGTACATTGGACACCAAACTACTTAGCAAGTATGCCTGTAAATGCACAGCTGTAAATGCAGATCTGCCAACATTCTTAGCACTGAGTTATAAAACTTTTGGGTTTTTTGTCAATATATTAAAGCAGAAGAAGGGGTCTGGAAGTTGGAAGGACAGCAAGCGCTACTGTGGTTGGACATCTGACCTTTTTCATTCTTGGTTCCGGGGAGATGGTCTTCTGCAGGGAAAGTGACCTTTTGAGTGAGTTATGACTCTGATAGCTTAATTTTGAAAAGCAAATGATCCTACAGTTTGATGGCTTTTGAAGATTCTTTGTCATCCTTGAAGTATTGCTTTCTCTATATAGGAATATTTGATTTTGATGTTCATACTTTCAGAGCCCGGTCTCATCTTACGCTTTCCCCTCTGCTCCTATCCTTACTAATATTGAGTGCTGGCAGGATTTCACAGGACCACCTGTATATGAAATGCAGTGCAAATCTGAATCTTTCATCAAAATAAGAGTGAGTCTTGCTTTATCCTTCTTTCCCTTCTTCCTGGTAGATTTGCAAGATTTCTTGCCTAGGTAAAGCTGGTGTAGAAACTGGAATATTTTTATTTTTAATGAAAGTTCAGATTAACGCTGCTGTAATGCCTACCCATGTCCTTAATGTAAACAGTGAACTAGGAGGGAAATTTAGTTTTGCTGTAAACACCACCTTAAAATATGTATGAAACTGAGAACAGTAGGGTGTCTACATGAAAATAAACCTATGTATGGGTAACGATTGAGATAATTATACATAACTAATAAGAAATATCCTCAAACTCAAACAAAGATCACTGAGTGAGCTTACAGGGTGTGGACATGAGTACTTACTAGTACATAAGAGTTTTCTGGCTTGCACAGGTTTTTACTATATAGTTGATGAAAGGAAATGGAAATGTTGCTTTTCCCTCCTAAACCCACTTTACCCTGCTGTCCTTCAAGCCCTGTGTTGCTGCAAGACCTTTGGAAGCCCACCTCTTCTGGAAAGGGGAGTCATCACATGCTGTGGTTTTTAAAGCTGCTCGCTTTTCAGTGAGGCATTATCAGTCTGAAAAATCTATCACAGCAGCCCAGTTTGCTGAGGATTTGGTGTGGCTCATGCAGCAAGAGGCTGCTCAAAGCAAAGAACAGCTCAAAGCATCGTGTGCTCATACGTGGTTCAGAGGAGAAAATGTTGAAACCTCCTTTAAAGACCAGGAAGAGGGGTCGATTGCAGCCTCATTTCTCATAGGGATGTCAGCCACCAGGTGTGTGTTGGGAAAGTGACACGAAGGTATTAAACCTGGCCCAAGCCCAGCCCTGCTCGGACAGGGTGGCCAGGCAGCCCTTCAAGGTCCCAGCAGTGTACAGCACTGCGGGACTCGGGGCAGGGCTGCGAGGTGACAGGGGACAGGTTGGTGCAGACCTCACTGGGAAAGCTCCTGTGATTGTGCCAAGGGAAAAAAGAAAGAGAAGCTTTTGCCTTTGGATTGCATTTCCTTGCAGATATCCGAATAGAAAAGGGCCTCCTGTTTCCTGGCATAGTATGTGTGGTGGGTGTAGAAACAGTGTTTTTAAAACTGACTCGAATTAATGGAAGTTTCTTAGGTAACGAGACTTGTTACACAAATGAAAATATCCTTTAAGCTCGAGATTTCTCTCCTGCTTACGCCAGAATCTGTTTTTCCTGTGTTAAAGGGTGACGCTTTCACAGAAAACTCGAGTCTATTACATCCCAAGAAAAACTGAAACTGCATTTAGATCAGCATCCATTAATGCAGTTGCTTGAAAGGTCCTGCTCTACTCCAAAGACCCTGCCTGCTTTCCAGAATGCCCGTAGCAACTCAATTTGTCACTGAGGCAAACGGGCAGAAGGTTGAACTCATTGACAGGCCCACAGAAAAGAAACAAGATGATGAATGGTGGATGTTCCTCAGCTGAAAGAGTACCCTGCCAAGTAGGGGCGGATCCTGCTGGATGCCAGGACTTGTAATGCTGTTGCCTTCATGGCTTCAGAATCACATTCCGAGGTAAAACTTGCAGATTTTTTCATAATGAGGTCATCTGAGTGAACTGAAGGCACATCTTTGCTGTAAGGAAACGAGCTGAACGTGGCAACAGCTGATGTTGTGTTGTTCCCCAAGTGATGATCTTTAGGTGGATATTAGGGATGTTGTGCTGTTGTAGCTTTCCTGAAACCAGTACAACTCCCATGCGTGTCGTCCTGTCCCCTCCCTGACTGTGTCACCATGGAGAAAGGTCACATGATGGAATGTGTGGAGACTTATCAGCCAATCTCTTATTTGCTTGTATTATCAGTTTCCTGACTATAATAATCCAAAGTCAGTTAATAAGGTCATAGTATTAAGATATGAAACAGCAGGTTTTTTCCCAACAGACAAAAATATTTTAGAGCATTTACAGACTGGAGTCTTCATATGTGGACCCCAATATTTTCCTTTATGCTTTGCCCCTCTGAATGTATCGGAGGGATACATCTGCATACTGTACAACAACATGCTGTAATACTGTATTTTCTCGGATAAGCCTTTTTCCAGAGCTGCGTTTAGTACTGTGAGGAGGAACACCGGTTAATTCCATGCAGTACTAGGTAGGAAAGGAAGTTGGTTTTGTCTAGCCTTGACTGAAATACTTTCTCAGGTTGAGTTTTTTGTAGGATATTGTCAAATGCACCTTACAGCTGGGGAAGGGCACGCAATGGCACAGAGGGACCACCTGACAGTGGAGGCAGCGTATGCCTGTAAGCCCTGCTCCGCTTGGCTTCAGTCTGGAGCCAAGCAAGCCGCAACGTAATTGTGTTGCTGTCAACATGAGCTCATAGTAAGCGACTGAACAGTGATGTCAGGTCGTGTGACAGACTGGAGCAGTGAGCTCACCGGCCGCTGGGCTGTAACACGTTGCAGGAGGACATAAATTAAAGAATGCCAAGTGTAGAACTGATATATGATGCTGGTGTGTGCTGTTTAGGGCAGTCATAAGTAAATCCCCACATTTTTTCAGCCTTGAAATTCCAAAGGATAGAGAATGAAACTCAGTTCAATGCTACAAAATCCAGAGAGGTGGCTCTGCACGTTCTTCTGGTGAATGCTAGCACTGTGTTTTGTTGGAATTGCTTAAAATAGGACAACCGATGGAAGTGAATTCTTTCGGAGAGTAGAAGCGCTACAAAGCCGTAGTGGTTTGATTCTTTGCCATAAACTGCAAGTGTGAGTGTTATTGGTAAAAATAACAGGAAAACAATGATATTTTAGGTTGTAGGCTAATCTGTACACCTATATATCAAACAAAGTGTTTCCCTTTGGGTGAAAAACCAGTTTTCTGCGGAGTGGGAGAAAACCCTTCAGTACCTGAGCTTCACATAGTCTTCATTAAGTGCTTTATGTAGACTGATAGCTTCAAAACCCACAACCTGTGATTTATGTTTCTGATAATAGTGGAGTGTGAATATTAAGTATACTCTATACTCTGCCCTGTGCCTTAACAGATGTCTCGTCTAGGATTAAGTTAATTACTAAACGTCTTTTTTGTCTGACAGTTGGGAATTTTAGGCTTCGGAGGTAAATGGGTCTTGAAGCAATCCAGTAATAGGCTTACAAGGCTGAGAGGCAACAGAGCTGAAAAGTGAAAAATCAAGAGGCTGGACCATTAATACCTTCTTGAAAAATTAATCAGTTCATGGCAACAGCCTGGAATCTAAATAGTGGCTCTGCAGAGAGGTTTGTGTAGGGTCGAAATCTTGCCCCATATACTCTGCTAGGCCGTACTTAGATGATTATGCATTATGCATTAAATATTTGTAGATAAACACCTCTGTAATAAAGGTGTAACATGGTGTTAGCAGGCTTCCAAGAATTCCCTGAATAAAAGGGGTAACAGTCATCAAAGAGCATCTCCAAAGCAGGTTGTCACTGCACAGCAGAAATTGTCTTGTGTATCCTGAATTTAGGGGTCTGTCCTGTCTTTTGACTCAGTGCTGAGATGACCAAGGCGTGATGGAGTCACTGACTCCAGGTACTTAAGAGAGAATGATGCTGAAGGACCATCAATGAAGGCTGAGGATGGTTGTTGTCTTGTCAAGGTTGATGTCTTGTCAAGGAAGATGTCAGTGTGGGTTATAGCGGTTTCAGTGGTGACAAGAGGAAACACAGAAGATGGGAGCATCTACAGTGGCTTTGGGGTCCAGATGAGAGGCTGCTGGCGTTCCTATGGTGTCTGGGGAGAGGTCAGAGGTACGTGGTTGCATCAGAGAAAGAAAGTCATAGGGAGGGCTTAAAGATTAATGACAAATTGGAAAAGAAAGAGTTGGGGATGAGAAAAGCTAAATGATGATGTTACAGAAACCAAACCGTAAGGAGATAAAGCAATATTACTGAAAGTCTCCAAAACACTTCGCAGAAACTGGTGAAATGCTGGCACCCATCTGCTAAAAGGGGCTGCTGGTATTTTGGTATTTTATTTTTCCTCTTATCCATTTATGTGTTCAAATGCATTTGTTTAACCATAATCTTTCATTTTAGTATGAGAGCAGCGATGTATACCTGATTACGAGCACCTTGTACACAGTCATATATTGAGACCTGTTTAACATGAACTGTCTGGAAAATTCCAGGGGTGTTGCTAAATAAAACATGAACATCTAGGGTGGAGTAATCTATCTGGATATTTAAACTGAACTGCCTTTAAAAAATGGGGGTTGGTTTGTTTTAGAGCACCTACCTGGCTGTGAGTTATGTAGGAAGGAGGATGTCCGTGTCTGGCAATTTCATAGATGCTGCTGAACTGGGCAGTAGTGCAAAATGAAGCCAATCTGGACATATGTGACATATGTGCCACTGAATTTCTTCCCTATGGGTGCTGTAGGAGAAGCAGACATAAGTTTCGATGGAGGGTGTGTATTTCCCACTGGTACTGTGGGCTTGCTGCCTCGTTACCTGCTGCTTGCCAAGGTGGGCACCTTCGCCGCGTGCAAATCGCCCGTAAGGAAAGCTGTTCTGACCAGACTGGCATTGCAGCTATCGGTTGTGGGGTGAGCGGGCGCAGCCGTGGGGGGATCAGTTGTGGGGTGAGAAGGCGTAGCCACGGGTGGAACCGTTCCTGTGGCTGGATTTACGATGCCCTCAGTTCCAGGGCAGCTCCACTGGTTTTGGTTGAGCTGAAGAAATGTGTTGACAAATCCATTCCTGTTGCGTTGTCAGTTCCTAAATTGTTTCTTTCAGAACTCATCTTTGCAGGAATTGCAGAGAAATTAGCTAAGAATCGGAATTAGTTACAGCCTCGGATTTGCACAGGGCAATGGCACGAAAGCGAAGAGGATAAAAACAGGCTCTGGCAGGGATGTCCTTAAAAGACGAGATGATGAAGCATTTTAACTCCTTTCCTGACAGACTGTGATGATGGTCTGGTGTCAGGTGGTAAAAAGACTTGGGGCCCAAAAATTTTGAAAACAAAATTGTGTCAAACTGAAAAATAATGTTTAAATTAACAGGTGTTTAATTAAACAGATAAGCTCCCAAAATATTGACATAGGCTGGTGTGGTGGAGGGATTTTGTCCCACCCCCCCAGGCACCCTGACCACTCTGTGCTGCTTTGCACAAGCACTTGGAGAAACACCTGCTGTCTCTTATTTGGTGCTTCACGTGATCCAGAGGAATGCAGTCATCACAGGGAGAAGAATTCCCAGTGCACAGAGGCAGTCAGCCAGGGCAGCCCCTCGGCTCTCCCCAGTCACCTGAAGAAGGCGACTGATAACCAGTCATCTCAACTGGGCACACTGGGAAATGAATCCTCACTGTTCCAACCCAGCCATCCAGAGCACCCGGGCACACCCAGGCTGGGGCCCTGTGTGCCTGGGAAGAGGTCCCGACATTGCCTGAGAGGGTGATCATCAGCCGTGCCCCCCGGGCACCCAACACCCAGAGCGTGGCCCAAGTAGTGTGATGCAATGAGTGGGGAGTTCCACTGACGCCTTCCAACTGCAGCCAAAGTGAATATTAAAACAACAAAACAAAAAATTCAAATATTTGATGTAGGTTAATTATCTTTAAACCCTCTAAGAATGTAATTACATAGAAGGCCCTTTGAACTCTTCTGGATCACAGGAGGTTGAGACCAGTAATCCCCCCTGAGCTGGGAGCCTCTCAGGTGTAAAGCCTTAGCAAATGAAAAGGGCTTAAGTGAGGTGCTCTCTCCCTGAGGGCCAATCACAGCCCGCAGGGAATGCTGGTGCCTTCAATGTGAGTATTCTCAACAAATCTCAAGAGGAAATTTTCAGACTGGTGTCTTTCTTTCTCTCTCATGACCTGTACTTTTCTTCTGCGTAAACATTGGTTTATGTTTGTTTGCATACGTATCTCTGTTTCTCTGTTCTTGCATATTAACCTATCGAACGGTAGATATTGGGGAGAAACTCTTCACACTGAGGGTGGGGAGGCCCTGGCCCAGGGTGCCCAGGGAAGCTGTGGCTGCCCCCTCCCTGGAGGTGTTCAAGGCCAGGCTGGATGGGGTCTTGAGCAGCCTGGGCTGGTGGGAGGTGGGACTGGTTGGGCTTCAAGGTCCCTTCCAACCCAACCCAATCTACGATTCTATGATGCATTTTTCCATAATTTTCAGACATATCCTCCACCGCTGCCCACCATTGTATCTGCTTGGAGAGAAATTTACTGTCCTATACAAGATGTAGAGCACGTACACTTAATTTGCTTGGACTGGAATTTCAAAAGGAGATGGATGTGATTTGGCAATCTTTTTGAGTTCAAGAGCTGGACTTGAATTTGGGGAAAACCCTTCCCATTAATGAAGTGCATCATAACTCTGTTAACCTTGTGTGGGCTGTCTTTCTCTGCCCTACCCTGATGGGAGAAGTGGAACTGCACTGTTGCTGCCGGGTGCAGCGACCTCTTTGTTGATAGTGCTGTGACAGCTGGACATACGATGAAACATCTGACTTTTTTCTTTGCTCAAGTCCAACAAAAACAACCTTTGTCTACATTGTGAAGATGCAGACAGTTTCAAACTCCAAAACCCAAACGTACTTGGGCAGATGGCATGTTGAGTGTGTTGCCTGCCCAGTGCCTAGAGAGCTACTAATTTCAGACTAGAAAGGAGGAGGGGATTGACACAGTTGAAGAATATTTTTTTAGGATAAAATAGGTGGAGCGTGGCCCAGACAGGTACATCAGTGATGCTGCTAAATCATGCAGATAAATGATCATTTCCCTGTCCATAAATTAGCAAGCAGTATTTCCCCTCAATTTAAAGTGTTGATTGGATAGTGAAGAGTATAAATTAGTTTTAACTTATAACTATTGTCAATTATTATAATAGACCTTTGTCTTCTGCATCTTCACAGATCAGTAGCAATTTATCATCCACTTAATTGCATAAAAAAATTCTCTTCAGTGTTGAGTTATCTAGGGAAGCAGATTCTTCTTTTTGATCCTGAGGATATGAGCTGCAGTGGGGAATTTCCACTGCCTTCTCCTGCCTGAAAGCCAGAGCTCGCTTGCATTTAATGAATGCTGCTTAAACAAAAGAGAATTTAGGGCAGAAACACCACGCAAGAATGATTCACAATCCAAATTCAAAGTTGCCCAGTCGTTTAATGATATCAAACAGAAAGGCATTCGTATCTTTTTGGCTTAGAACAGTTTCCTTGTGAATAGTTGCGTTCCTGCAGCTTTGCGCTTGTTTTACGGTGCAATTGTCAGGACAGATGTCCCTTGAGGAGAAGTTGCTGCCTAGCTGTGTGCTCTGGGATTTTTCTAATTTAAAGGTTACGAAATGCTTTTGAGAAAGTTCAGGAGTAAGGGACAACAGGCAAGCAAGCAGCTTTCCTGGGAAGAACAACAGGGAAAAGAACTGTTGTATCATCCCTCTGGGAAAGCCGAGCCGTGGGTCTTGGTGATGCCGTGGCAGATACCAGCTGGAGGCCAAGCCTGGGAGCTGCAGGACTGGTGGAAGTAATAGGAAGCATTTGCAGACTGTTGTTATCTGTGTAAATATCTGGCTGCTTCATTCCCCCCGGGGTGATGGGTGAGCTGGGGCTGCTCCCTCCAGACGTGCAACCCACAACTCTCCTGGAGCTGCTGCTTTCTTTCTCCCAGCCTCCTCAAGCACATTCAGCGCAAGCACTTGGTACTTAGTGCTGACTGTTTCTGTGTCTGAACTCGTGGTGTCTTGCTGTTCATTGATGAACTATCGGTATCACTGTTACCGGAAACATCCCTGAAAATCCTGTTTGTGTCCTTCCCACGTGCTCCTGCTGGGATTCCTGCTCTGTGACCTGTCCCCATTAGACGGTGTGGAAGCACTTTGAGCGTCCTCTCTTTAGAGAATATTTTAGAATGCCTGGATTCTGGTAGCGTTTTCCATATAAGACTGTGTGAGAAATACAGAATAATTTGCTGCTTAAACAAAAGGATACAAGGAGAAAGGAAATGGCAATTTTCTAAGGAAATCAAACCCAACAGTAAGTCTGTGTGGAAGCACTGGCACAACTGCTGGAAGGGTTTTCTCATTTAGCAAAAGCTGGAGCTGCAGAGAGTGGCAATGTGCCAGCTCCTAAACAGAGATATCCAGAAAAATACAGGGCACCCTGAAGCTGCAGAGGATGTACAAACGCAGGCAGATGTAGGTGGGAAGGCAGAAGGTCTGGGAATGCCAGGACAGGATGGACAGTAGTGGAGTGACCCACCCTGTGTCCACACCACCAAATTTTGCACGTGTTGTGTAATGGGAGTGAACCTCTTCTCATCAGCCTTATCTACTGAAATTTCAGGAGGGAAATTTCTCCCTGGAGAATGAGAAGGAGACATAGATGTACAGTGTGTAAAAGTGAACTAATTAAAGCCACTCCAGTACAACATTAACCCGCCAGCATATACTAATTCTGTAGTTTGTTATAGGAAATATAAATGAGAAAAATGAGATACTTAGCTCTTCTACATGGGTCTAAGTTTTTTAATTGTCAGTTGGTTCAGTACAGACGGGGAGGCATGGTTTCCTTCTGCCTTCAGCCTATATTAACACAAAAAAAGACCTCCTTCATTTGGAAAGTTATTAAAGTTGTGCGTGGATGAGGACCTCTGGACCAAGACCATTAGCTTTGTTGCCTCAATACAATTTGCTCAAAGTTCTCTTCAAAGCGAACATTTACTTTAGTAATAGACACTGGATACTTTTCTTTCATAACTATAGAAACTATGCATATAGTGAATGAAATATGAAAGGTCCTATGTCTTATTCATGAACGCTGAAAGTTTCTCAGCAGCAGTCTTCAAATGCACCTCTGCAAGTACCTAACTCTAAATTTATGTGACAAGCAATGACATGCTAACATCTTTGAAAGTTAAGTATTTGTGTTAATTATTGAAGAGACATTTCAAGTGACAGACTCGATGAATATTCTCCAAAAGCCACCTATCTTCTGTTGATAAAAAAGAGAAGTACGGAAGCTCTGTGAAATATTTAACTATATAACTTATAATTTAGTTCCCATGTACTACCTCTTTAAATATATTGGGCTCTGTCTGATGAAAGCAGGTGTCATTCTTTAAAGAGAATTTGTGGCACTTTGTGGAAGCGGGCGTCTGTTGAGACATTACTTTTGTTTGTGGATTTCTTTTCTAATGCGTTCCTGTTGCTGCAATGGATGGACCGGGTTCTGCTGAAATGGTGATGTGTGGAAACAAGTCAGTACAAAATAAACATCAAGAGTTTATAGGTGCTCCCACGCTTGTGCTTTAGGTTTACTTTGATTTTGGAGAGGAGCAGCCACCTGTCTCCTGGAATTATGGGGACAAGCACCCTCTTGAGTGATGCTGGCTGGAAGGAGGGCACAATAAAGTTGTTTCAGTCAGAACTTTATTTCTCTTACACCCTGGCAGATCAGATCTTTTCAAGGCATCAAATGTAACTTAAAGTATCCTGTGGGAGAACCACCTGGTGCAGGAAGGAAGAAGTGAGGGTGGAGGGGCCCCAGGACCCACTGCTCAGCCCAAGGTCTGTGTACAGGGAGAGCCCTGCCTGTTCCTCCAGGTCCCTGTTCCCCACGTGGGTCATCACAACCAGACCAGCACCAAGGATCCCTGTAAAGGAGAGACATGACCAACTTGCCAGTGGCTGATGGCCACTTGCCTCAGAGGGTGGTGTGGCACTGGGATGGGGACAGGGGTAGAGGATGCCAGTTACTGCCTGAGCACTGATTTGAGCTCAACCATCGCTTCTAGCTGACTGAAGTCTCCAATGCTACAGCGTGTGATGGCCAACCCCGGGAGTACAGCCAACACGGCTGGGCCATCCGTGGGTACTGCAGTGACTTCCACTGCATTTACTTCTGGACTATGCTGGTAACAAACCTATTTTTCACAGTTCCTGGTTCAACACTGGCATTGATTTATGTTTACCTGTTGCCGTCGTTGTTAGTCAGTGGTTTTGTGCTATATGTGTACAAATATCGATGGCACTCGGGCTCTTGCTTCAGCCAGGCTGCTGGGGTGCGGCACAATGTGCCCTCTGAGGGGGAAATCCTCATGGAAAACCAGAACTGGATGGATATCTTTCATTCTTCTTTTCAAATTTTAATCAATTTGTATAACCATAAAGGAAGAAGATTTTGCTTCAAAGGCCTTATCAACTGGTATTAAAATTCTTCAGAAATAATTGTATGCACTACTACACTGTTTAAGTTTCGTGCCTTTTGTATTCCACCAGGCTTATTCACGCTGCAATATTCCCAGAAATAATAAAAAAATCAGAGTAGGGAGATCTGATATGGCAAAAATTCAAGCTCTTACAGCTATTTTTTTTCTAAGTCATTTGAAAGCCTCCTCTATTACAAAGTGACAGGCGCACCTGAATGATCTGTAGCATCTTTCATGTCACCTTAGTGCATCGCAAAGGAAAAGCGATGTCTTTCAGGGAAGAAGACATCCACTGGACATGAGCGCTCTTTCAGGTTTTTGTAGGACTACAATAATCTTGGGAACCAAACCCTCATGAAGATGCCATAGGGAAAGTGATTTTCAAACCAAACTTTTTTCTGCTTCAGTGCTTTGAGTGAGTTTGTTACCCTAATCTGATTTGTTATGTGCTCGTCGTAGCTGCAGGCTTGACTCTGAACAGCGTGCCATCTCATTGTATAAATATTAAAGCAATGTCGAGTAATTTTCTGCTTTAATTTAAAAATATAAATTCTTTTATCTGCTGCCTTGTGTTGAGTGATAAACATCAATTTAATCATCACCACTGCTCATGAGATTGCGATGCACGCAGCAATAGTTTAGATTCCATATAATATGTATGGTAAGTTGATTAAAGGATGGCGATGTGCAACATTTTCCTGAATATGTGCATTACCTTTTCCGTTTTACCAGCAGTTTTCATTGTTCAGCGTGTGAGAATCTTCTACCCAATTTCACATTTCATTTTGCTGACATCTGATTTGGGCTTTTTTTGAGTATTAGAAGCAAATCATACTTTCAATTGCCCAAGAAGCTGTTCACTCCTCTGTTCCACTGACCAACCAATGGAAACCACAGCATTTGTGTAGCAGTTTTCCGTAAGAGCAACTGTTATTTTGGCTTGATCCTATATTTTGGATTTTCCTAGGAGTTGAAGTAGGGTCCTGTTTGTAAATCTTCCTTGGAAAGTAGTCTGTATTTCTGCATCTCTACACAGAATCATCACGTGATTATGACTGATGCATTTTTTTTAGTCATTGCCTTTCTTTAACAAAATAAACAAAGGCAGTTTGGTCTCCTGGGGATACCGGGTTGATAAGTTTGGTTTACGCGTATAAATACACGCAGTTAAGCGTAAAAAATGTTTGTGCAACTGCCCTGTAAGAGCCATCAGAAAACACTGATAATTTTTGTAGAACTGTGCAACAGTGTTTCCTTGTTTATAGCGGGCGTTATTGTATTGATTTGCAGATGTTGAGAAAAAAACCAGTAGTGTGTGATTTAGAGATATATAAAGATTACAACCGATGTTGGCTGCGTGCGGACTGTAACCTGGCTCCTGTTGAACCAGAGCAGTTTTAGCAGATGGAAGAGATTGATTAAGGTCACAGAAATCTTGCGATATTTTAAGGCTATGCATTTCATTTATTTCAGTGAAAATAAAGTTTCCCATGGGAGTCGAGCTGACACCCGGGTGAATGAAATACTGTGTTTTCTCAGCCATGAGCACAGAAAGTGCCAGAAAGAAATTCTCCATGCCAATTCTTCCCTTTAGTCAAGAAGACAGGGTTGGTATCTCAGCTCAGGAGCTCTGGCTGAAGTTCTGGTTGACAGCAGTGCGAGAACTGCTGTCCAGTAGGTGCACTTGGACTCTCCTAGGAATTTAGGCATCCAGGGAAGCGTCTGTGTACTTTGTGGCATCCAGGTTGGAAGAGATTCCAGATTGCTTTGGCATCATCAAATTTCACACTTGTCAGACCTGAAGGATAAAGTTTTAAGCTTTCTAGGTGTGCTATTGGAGCCACGTTTAGTGGAGTCTCATGGGATGTTCCTTACCCTCTAATGGGCTTTCTCAGGTCACCCCTGCTGACGCAGTGAGAGGTGGTAAGATTCACGAGCTGGGCAGCTGGTCCCTTGTGTTTAGTGCAGTCATTACTAGACAGTTGGAGTCCACCTGTGTGATTTCTACCTTCCTTTAATTTTGTGTCATTAGTACTTATTGTTAATACTGCCCTTCTTTTGTGACAAGGTCATCACTAAAAATAATCCGAACAAAAGGATTATTCTTTTGTTTTACTTAGAGATCTATTCTAAAACTTTGTTTTACCTTGTGAAAGGGTTAGTCTGTGCTGAGTTGTGTTTCAATAAAGAATGGGGCTACGATTGTCTGTGAGTAGCTGATATATCAATTTAAATACATTTGGCCATTAAGTCTCCTCCTTTTTGCATGCAAATAGATTTCTCTCCAGGGAATTAATTAGGGAACGAATTTCAAACTGATCTGTCTTTACAGTCCAATGTAATATTGTGCTATAAAACCCACTTTCAAAATGAATTGTCATTTTATTTAAACAATTTGGCATTAAATGGTTAAACAAACCCAAGAATCAGACTGCGACTGAACTGTACCAGCGCAGTGCGATACCACTTGTTGATGTGCTTGCATAGAGATTTGGAAGAAGAACGATTGATGGATTTGGAGATGATTGCATGCGTTTTAACTGTCAGGAAATTTGGATTCAACTTATAGCTTTTATTGAACATAATATTCTTTCCACAGAAGAAGAGATTAAATTGCATCTTGACAATTTTTTTTTTTTTTTATTCTACCATACCCATTTTTAAAAAAACTAAACCATCCTGATAGTTCCTCCACTTAAACTGATTGTGATTATTTCTCTCAAGACTTGATATTCTTTTTACCAGAGATACCTCATCTCCTGGAATGAAGGCTGATATGTTCTGCAACTTTGATCCTGCAAGTCCTTATCCATGCACTTCTGTTTAATAATGTCAGAAATAGTTGGCCCTGTTGAGACTTGGCTACTATGAGCCATCCAACTTTCTTTAAATGCATGCAAAACTGTTTGCATGTCCTAGATTGATACCAAAAGCTCCTCAGTCTTGGCAGAAACCTCATTTATGTTTTGAAACAACAACAAGACACTAAGGAAGGAGCGTGTTTATTTGTTATTTTTTACAGAAAGCCATTATAGCCTGGGATTACAAGCAATGGTGTTGTCTCATGGCCATTAAAACTATTGGTCTGGAGAAAATACATTTGAAGAACACAGAGGAGGTACCAGCTGGTGCAAACCCCTCCCAGAAGGTGTAGGAACCCCCCAGTGCCACTGGTCATTCCCGTGTTCTCCACCACACAAGTCCAAAACCAAGGACGGTGTCAGAGTTTTGTTCTGGGCAAAAGGCGAACGGCAACGTTCAGAACTGCAGTCTCTTTTTCTCATATTTTGGATTTAGCTGACCTCATTTGAAAACCATCCTTTTTTCTTTCCATTTGATTTATTTTTGCTATAAGCCTTGACCTTTAGGCAACTTTATTAAGTGGAATCACTTTTCTTTTGATCCTGCTTTTTAACAGCTTTCTGGTTTACCTGCGTTTTTCTCCCCAGGAAAGGTTAAGTAGAGGTGACCCCAATCACATTTTCCTTATTCCCCACTTCACTGTGTTCAGGCGTAGCTTTTTTGTAAGCTCAGAGCTGCTATTGTTTGAGCCTGTATTTCCACTTCTCCCAGGGAGAATTTATCATTACTGATCTCATTTAGTTTGCTTAATAACATAAAATCGGCTCTTTTTCATCTCTGCAGCTTCCCAAACATCAGCCCATGTTCTTGGTCACTGTCTTAATCACTTCTAGAAAAATAAATGCAATTTATTGTAAATGCAATGTAAATGCATGGCTCAAGCTGAACTGTGCAACAGTTCATGGCAGCTCAGCTTCTTTCATGTGGTGGTTCATGGAGTTAAGGCTGTTCATCCTCATTGCTATTTATTAAAATAAATGAGTAAATAACAGCCGCGTGCTGCTGCTCAGTTTGCTTTAGCTCTGTTGGCTGGCGCTGGGTTTGAGAGCTTCGTGGTCAGGAAGCATAGAAAGAGATTTCTGAACAGCTAAAAGATTTCACTTTTGTTTCTTTGTATCTTTGGGGAAGTTTCCTCTTTCTTATCTGTTCAAAAGCAGAAGCGCAGTAAAGGTCCTGCACTTACCTGTACTGCGGGTCACCTCCAGCCTTCTTCGTGGTAAAACCCAAGGGACCAGCATTTGCTCTGCGTTTACCTTGAGACAATATATTTTAAGCACCTCAAGGTAAAAGTGAAAGCAAACAAGGGAAATAAAAGATCTACACCTTTTTTAGCCTTGAAGAGCGCCTCATAGGCCATCAGGAATGAGAGCACTATAATAAACCTGGGATTTTTATTAGTTACCAGGAGAAGTGAAAAGGTTGAGAGCACAAGGGAGGAGATGATGGGCTGGCCAGAGAGAAACAGCTTTTCTTTGGGACACTTTGGGAGTTCTGTGTGCCTGGGAAAGTGTGTAAGAGCACCTCCAGTGTGGCTTAACATTGTGGTTGCGAGGTGAAACAGAAAATGCTACTGTTTAAAAATACCAATATGAATGATTAAATATGCTTATATACACATATGTTCATGTGCCTGAATGGAGATAAAAGCACCTGGCTGCTGGTCACCAGATGTAAAGAGTGACGGTTCCTTTTGGCCTTTGCGGGTGCCGGGGAACACACAACCTGCAGCACAGCGTCTGGGTTAAGGTGCTGCAGCTTTCCTAGTGCCCTGAGGTGTCTTTGGCCTTGTGGCTGTTGGGTGGGCTTGGAAAACCCATAGCTGTGACCTCTTAAGTCTGTATGAACCAGGCTTTTTGCAGAGATGGACAACAAAGTGAAAGTGGTGAGAGGAGAGAATGAGATGAACAACTATTGCAAACACGGCACCCACACACAGGGGTCTCCTCAGCAGCTTGGAAAATTTATGTTCTTTTCTCTCTCTCTTTCTTTCTTTCATGCAAACGTTGGGCTGGGTTTGTGTGGGCTGCAGGAGGAAGGAAAGAAGCAGGTTCTTGCCGGCAAAACAGCTTGAGTGCTGTTAAACACAGAAGCCCAGCAGAGAGGAGAGGGATGTGCGGATGTTCACAACGGGCCAATAATCTGCCTCAGCTAATCAGAGCTCAGAGCTGGTACCGTGGCATCCTCTGCTTAGGAAGCAAACTCATTAGGCAAGTTAAAAAATGAAACAAAATGCAACAATCCTAAGGGATGTTTCCTGACCAGAATGCGAACTGCTGGCTGGTGTCGGTGACTGTAGGTGCAGAGCAGCCTATCTGGGGCGCTGCTGTCTCAGTGAGATTTGAAATAAAATTGTATTTGCATTTTTAAATAGAATTATAAATATTTGCATTTAAAAAAATATAAAAATTCACTCATATAAAAATGGGTAGTTGAAGATTAATAATTTAATGGAAAGAGCAACTTTATGCAAGGCTTTAAATTATGTATTTCAGGAAAAATTCTGACAATATACATTGTGCATGAGTGTTTTGGCTGTTGTTATAATGAGACTTGATTGTGTTTTTCTGTTGAGAAGGAGACTTCCTTTTCTAGACAACAGCCTTCCAGAAGAAATGAGTTCAGATCGTGCCAACCTATTGTTGCATGGAGTAGAGATCTGCATTTATAGTCTTAATGTACAAGTTTCATGTGAAATTGCTATGAAATTTAGATATCCCATTCACAAGATGGAGTAGATGTCAAAAATGCATTGAGATATCTTTTCACATTATGCTGTTTCTACTCTGACACAAGAAAAAGACCTGTTGTTCAATGTAGTGCCACCATTTGGCGCTTTGTGGCGTATTTCTGCATTCAAATCACGCAAGGATTGCAGGGCCTGCTGCCGCTCAAACGCGCTGCCAGGAACTTTAGAGACTACCTAAATACCCAAATAGTTAGAGAATGTGAGCATGCCACCACCACTGGCTCCAACGCAGCCACATTGATGAAGTTTGGATTACAGTTAATGCAAATAATTAATTAATCAGAATAGCCCCGTCTGAATTTGTCCTTGATTTTCAAGAGCAATTTTGGCCAGAAGAGGTGATCTAGGCAGAGTCACACGCCGACAGAAAGAACGTGTTCTTAATCTGTCTGTTTGAAAGCAGCAAAATAAAAACTCTAATTTCTTTACACAGGAACAATGAGAGAACCTTTGCTTCCCAAGAGGCTCAAAAAGGGAATTGTAAAAATAAAATAGCAGGCATGTTTAACAGTAGCTTTTCCCCAAGTGATGCTATTTTGTTACCATTCTGTATGTACCTGTATTTAATCTATTTAAAAGACCTTTGATTTTCCACTCTTTTGCAATGGAGGAACTGCGTATCAGAAAATTGCAAAGTTTTCCTATAGCTTTTAGAGCTGAAGGATGATGGATGTTGCAAGAAACAATGCCAAAAGCTACTTGAAAGAAAGAATTAAAAATAAATAAAAGAAAAACAGATGAGAGAGAGAGAACCTCCCCTGTGAATTTATGTCCTTTCGATTTATGTGGGAGAAAAGCTGAGTCCTTTTGTCAGGAGTAAAAAAGACTTTAAGTGACTCCTGAGTTAACCTCGGGATATTCTAAACTTTCATTAGTGAATGTATGGGTGGAAACCTAACTTGTTGACTGTTAAGAAGAGTTTTCTGCTTTTTCTTGTGGTAACTGCTAATCTTTGCTGTATCTCTGAGTGGTTTTCATCAATATGTGCAAGATTACACCTGGGAAGAAATTATACTGTAGTACTTTGGGGCTTGGGCATCTTGAAGATATTTATAGAATGGCATTAGTAGAGCACCTGCGCAGATTAGGTCCATAACTGCTGCTGCTCAGTGTCCACAGAGCTACAGCTGATGATTAACAACATTTCCTTCAGCCACCCCCGAAACACTTACAGCTGATTGGTTCCAAACTATTTACTTCTGTAAGGAATTTCTTGCTCTGTAATCTCAAATTTGCTGCTCAGCCTCCTACACGGTGCGATTCGGCGCCGCGTGGTTGCCTCTGCGTTTAGTGGTAGCCGTTGGCTCCCTCGGAGGCCGAGCAGCAGCGCATGCGTGATGGTTTCTGGCTACAAAGACCGTTTCTCACCTCCCTCTGGTCTTGGTGACAGGAATCCAGGCTGCGTGCGGCTGTCGGTGTGCAAGGAGCAGACACCTACCTTTGCGCCCTTCTGCAATACTTTTTAAAAGAATCATTTTCTCGCAGGGAGCGCCGTTCCCACCCGCCCTTTCGAAGCAGATGCCCTGCAGGGGCTGTAGGACATTTGATCCGGCCCTTGTCAGTCTGTGCGGTCTTTGCCTCCTCTTTGAGTACTTGCTCCTAATTCGCTTGGACTCCAGTTGTGTCTTGAGCCAGACAAGGTTTGTTTCATGGCGCCTCTCTTGCTGTCCTCCCTCTCCAAACATCTGATTGCACTTTCGCTTCAGTGCAAGCCATGAATGATCTAATGTTCTTGCTACTTAAAACCAATTGCATAATTTGTGATAACGACGTACCCGGGTGCTTTAATTCTGAAAATAAACCGTGCTAATTGAGGTATGGGATACCTCGTTTTGCGTGTTAGATCTGCCCCAGTCCTGAGTTCTGGTATTTGGTAAATTCAACTTGAGAACCTGCAAACTTCTAACAGAGTCACTGTCGCTTTTACCTCGCGCTCTCCCTTTGAGGCAGCTTTACCAAATGTCTGAATTGCTAATCAAGGTGAACAATTTTCTTTTCTTTAACTGAACCTTCTTTACTGCCTCGTTAGCCCATACAAGTAAAATTCATCTCTTGCTCTGGTGCACTTTGCTCTCACATGAAGACTACAGGAGCCAGAATTTGTGCAATTTCCGATTAATAAGCCTTTGGATGAGTGAATTATGCCTTCAGTTTGTGTATGGTGAGAGCCCAAAGACATTATTGTCCTTGTCTCTGAAATACAGCTACAATATTTTAGTATTCATGCTGATGCTATTGATTAAATTTGAAGAGCCTGCAACTGCTTTGTACTACATTCAGAATTTATTTCAAAGTATCAGAGAACTAGTTCATCATTCGTGCCTAGTTTTGATTAATTATTTGAAATCTTTTCTCCACCCACGTGTTGGGTACTTCTTGTTTCATTCCAGTGATTCAAATTATTCAGGCATAAGAAGTGAATGCTATTATGGTTCAGCTACAAGAGTTTTACATTAGCCAAAATATGAAAAACAAGTTTATAGTAGTTTATATAAAGCCAGAGACCGTAAATTGTATTGACGTGTTGTGTTTAGGGAAATCTTTCTTTACTACTGTCCATTTGCACAATGTAAACTGATTCTTTTACGTGCTCTCAAGAGAGCATGTTCCATTCAGGGAAATACATTAAAGCTTAAATTATTCAGTGTACTTTGCTTTTAATGTTCTGAAATCAAATTCAAATACAGCAAATAAATCTCTTCTTATGTATTAACAATGGAATAAATAAGAGTATTTTGGCGATAGAAATTCCACTTTATCTAGATTTTTCTACTCCTTAGTTTTTACTTTTCAAAGTTAGGTGGAGTTTTTGGTTTTCACAGCATCCTATCATCCATTTAGGTGTGACTCTTCAGAAAGATACTGTGTCACTGAAAGGGCAGTATGTTTTTCATCCTCCTGTTTCTTCAAAATATGTGTCTGTATAAAGGACTTATTGATGGAAGACAATAACATACAACCTCTGTGGCCTGTTTTTTATAGTGGACTCAACAACACTGTTCAAAGTAATAGGAAAAAAAAACTCAAGGAAGCCATTAGACTGAAGATAGTAGCTTCTTTGTTGTCTGAATAAGTCAGATTGCAATAGAAAAAAACCCTTCTGCTCTGTTCTTTGCGTAGAACCTTGTTTCCAATTCAGGCTGGGTGTGCAGATGTAAAGCTGTACCAGTAATGAAGGCTCCTTTTTTCTAGGAGCCAGTTGGTATCCAAGTTCACCGTGGGTATTGCCTTACTGCAAACTGAAGGCTACTTGGAAAAAACATGCAAAACAATTCCTGACTTGCAGGGAAGTATTTCTAGTGAAGATTAGAAGATTATAACTATTTGCTTCTGCCTAGGAAATGCCTAGGGATGGACGTAACAGTTGGAGGTTCTGCCTGCTGGACCATACAAGTACAATTATAAGCAGTTTGTTCTCTAAAGACCTAAAATATTGCAGAAACTGTACAAGGTGAGTCTCATCCACCTGAGCTAAACCTCCTAGGAGCAGCATCACACGCGTGATGGTATGTTTTCCATAAAATCAGCTGGTTTTGCAGGGGAATGTGCTGCACAGCATCTGCTCTCACTTTGCAGGGATGGTGGGCAAAGGCAGGGCAGGGGGAGGCAGGACACCTCGTGCTCCTGGAGCAGCCTGAGATGATCATGCTGCACTTTTGGACTTCAGCTCTAGATTTAGAGAGTTTTCCATAGGGGTTTCTGGCCTTTATGGAAATGGCTCAGGGTGTTTTTTGGTTGGTTGGTTGGTTGGGTTTTTTTTAAAAATAACCATCCATCACCTAATTTTTTCAAGTTCCACGCAGGCTTAGAAGCAGGAGTTTGAGTTTTCGTCTCTGTGTTAGCAAAGCATCAAAAAAAATAAAAGCTGTGGCATGGGAAGTGGCGGTTATTTCTGTCCTGCCCATAGGAGGTCACAACAGCAAGTTTTAATGAAGAATTTTTTCAGTTACCAGTACAGATGTGTTTATTTTAGGAACAGAAGTACTGGAATTCCCGAGGCAAGGACGCTGGGGATGGGAGTGCTCTGCATGTTGCTGCCATGTTGCAGAATTTGCTGTGGTGACTGTCAGTTGATTTATTGCATTGTTTTTCCTCCTTTCCCTGTTCTTTCATAGAAACAAAACTTGCTGCCCTTGAGTTTCAAAAATTGGTATTTTCCTGTCTACATTTAACTTTCTCTGCAGAGAAGAGGTGACACTGCTGACTCATGCGGTGCCTGTGTTAAAGAGATTGTTTGATGTATTTACCTTCATTTACTTGAGCCTCTTACTGTCAGTTTTTATCCTGCTCTGACCTTCTGACAGTTTATGTATGGTTTCAAAGCTAATATTATCTGCTAAAACAGGCATCTGCTAGAAATCATATGCTGTGCTACAAATCACTCGTGAACAGGTTTGAATTCAGCTGGAAAATTGAGGAAACCCTGTTAACTTTATGCAACCTATTAATTGTCTTCCTATTGGAACAGAGCATGTTGATTTTATAGGACTGGCTAATGAACAGGAAGATGTTTTAAATACACAGTGATGGCCACAGGCTTCTCTTTTCCTGATGCTTCATTTTAATTCTTTAAAACCTAGAGAAAATATCAGATGAAAACATTTAAATTAAAAATTGTCAGGGACAACTGGCTACTGCAGTTGGATGAGGAATCTAAAAGATTTTAGGTGCTGATTTTAGTGCTTTGCAGAGCTAAACTGCCTGGTGATCTAGACCTTGTTCTTGCAAGCTAGCTTCATATTTTCCTCATTTTAAGAAACAGGGAGGGAGAAAAAAACTGCTTTAAAGACACTGATCATGTTTATGAGGATGAATAAAACATGTAGATGTAGGCTGTCTTTGTAATCAAGTCTTTGCGCTACATTTGAATATAAAATTCTGATGAAGAGGGTCTTCCCTGCTGACTTTTCTGTGCTGTGGGAGCAGGGAAAATAATTATCTTTTGAGGAGAAGTATGTGCAAACTACAAGAGCAGAATAGAGAAATACCACTGCAGGGGGCTGTGGGTCCGTGCAGGGCAGGATTTGCAGAACTTGGTAGCTTTGACTTCTGAAGAAGTGGATATGTGTTTCTGTAAACACTCGTGCTCTGAGGGTCCTGTAAAAGGGGGATTTGGTTGCTTTTAGGAAGTCTATAGTTTTGTTCTGCTTTTCCCTGGGAGATGAACCTGTGTGATGAGCAGGTAAAACTACCCTAAACTGCTATTTGGGGATGGCGTTTGTTAAAGCCCAATTTACATAGTTTGCAAATTTTCTCTTTACCCACACAGAGAGCTTTTCTTAATGTGACCTTGCTTGCATCAAGAAAAACTGTCCATAGATGTTTGAGCCCCAGTGTTTCACATTTCTTACTACCTGTCAGTTTGAAGGCAACATAACTTTCGTCTTCGTGCTGGATTCGTGTTTGGAGAGGTATTTATGGGTCTCTGCAGGATGGGCGTAGAGGTGAACTACAATGGCTCTGCTGCACGCTCAGCGCAGCGTGGGAGAGCTTTCTCTCTGCCCTGCAGTCTCTTTAAAAATCTCTGGCAAATTCTTCTTCTGGACTGATTTCTGTAAGAAGTGTTTATTACATTTATAATATTTGTGTAGCATGTGAGATCTGAGAGGAAGCGAATTGTTAAGTAGTTGAAGCTTTAGCAGATATAAGAGAAACAGAAGGGGCGTTTCACTTGATAAGTTTAGTTTGAATTTGCCATTGATGAGAGATTTAAACTGTCACAGTGATCAGTGCGTCCCTGGTTACTTATTATTATAAAATCCACAAAAATAGATAAGTAAAGTGGTACTGGCAGATAAAAACAGTCAGAGCTCCCATTCTGGTCACTAGATGTCAGGGGGTCTTCTGGAATTACAGCCTGCTTTCTACTGCTGCCTTCTCATTTATTTATTTATTTTAAGTGTTTTAAAGCAAGAGGGAAGAACTTGTTCTGCTTTGCAAAAGTATAAATCCAGAATAATTAATGTATTTTCGTTCCATTAGATTGATCTGGGTTTATAGATGTGTGGAAAAGTCTGGCTCTCAATTGCTGGCAGTGTCAGAGTCACCAGAAGAAAAAGAGTGGAAGGAAATGTGGGTGAAGGGATGGAGTGTGTGAGGTTTGGGGATGGAACAGCAAATCCTTGGGAAGTGTTTAGTAACAACAGTTACCTTTTGTCTGCAATAAAGCAATACTGTAGAGAAACACGTTGGGTTTGGTTCCATGTCCGCCAAGGTTTTGTGATGAGACGGAAGAGCGGGATTCTCAGAGGGTTTGTGGCAGTGGGCAGACAGCAGTGCCCTTCAGCAGCGGTGGGGAAAGCAACTCAGGCTTGATTCTTTTATCCTGTTGGAAGAAATACATTTCTTATGGAAAGGATGTTACTCTCTCTGCTACTGGTGTTAAATCCACTCTATATTCAGTATGTGATTCCGCAGTGATTTTCTTTATGGTGGAAAACCTATGTGCATGTACAGGTTTCTGGAGGAAAGGGAACTTTATGTTTGCAACTTGATTTCTCATAAATGTTCCTTTTTCTGGTTTAGGATTTGATGGTACTCTTCCTCCTATGTATTATTTATTTATTTATGTAAAGCTCACAGCTTTTTCTCAGTCAAATAGGTTTTCAAATGAGATATCTCTGAGCTGCTGTTTTTCTCTCTGCATTACTCTCCTAATGGTTCGTTATTATTTTTCCCCTCTAAACCCAGGTTCAACAGATTCCCTATTTCCCAGTAAAATACCCTCTCAGAAGAAACAGGATCTGAATTGGACTCCAGAGCTCTTCCTTTGGAGCTTAAGAGTCAGAAACAGAGTTTATTCCCTGGTCTTTTGCAAAGATTTGCATTTCTTTATTAGACTGAGCAAATCTTGCAAATCTAAACAGTTTTCCCCTGGCTGTGCTCGCTCTGTGCCTCATGGAGCACTTCCAAGACCCGGCATGACCTGTTCAAAACCTCCTTGCAAAGGCACCCTGTAAATCCTGCCCAGCCTTGTGGCTGGGAGTGTACAAGATCTCCCTGGTAGGACCTCAGTGACCCTGCAGAGTAGGGGTCCCCTGGACAACAGTTTGGCAACTGAGAACTCCTTCTCAATGAAGTGTTTGGTGTATTGCGTGCTCAAAACGCTTGCCATATCCCAAGCTGTCCCACTGGGAGCCCTCTTACAGGGTCACCCCAAACTACTCTGGACCACCCTCTTACAGGATGGTAAGTCACTACCTAAACCCGCACTACTCTAGAGGATAGTGTACAAAATAGCCTGCTGGGTCGTAAAGAGGGTTTGTGCACCGAGGTTCCCTTCCAGCTGGTTCACAGTGGGTGATTACGTGTTTCTAGGTGGTTGCTCAAGCCGATAATGTCACAGTGTCATAGTATCATAAGATTGGAAAAGACCTTTGAGATCATCAAGTCCAACCTATGACCCAACACCTACACCTACACCTACTCCTACTTGTCAGTTACACCATGGCACTAAGTGCCTCATCCAAATTCTCTCTGAACACCTCCAGGGATGGTGACTCCACCACCTCCCCAGGCAGAGCATTCCAATGGCCAATCACCCTCTCAGTGAAGAACTTCTTCCTAATGTCAAACCTAAATCTCCCCTGGCGAAGCTTGAGACCGTGTCTTCTTGTTCTGTCACCGCTCACCTGAGAGAAGAGACCAACCCCTGCCTGACTACAATGTGCAATTATGATGCGCAGAGTGAGACGTAGGCAGAGCTGCTAAAATACAGGAGCCCAGGCCATGGGTTAAGCTCAGGGATACGTACGGATCATCACTAACGTCCTGGAGCTGTGATTACGGTGTGTGACGCTTGCTGCGCATGAGCCACGCGAGCAGTCCTGTGCTAACGCAATAAATGCAGTGCTTTTCAGTGCATCACAGGAAACGGCTGGAATCCTGCTCATGGCACATGACCCAGAGTGAGCCACCGCTTTAACCAGGATGCATCCAGAAACACTGGAGTAAAGGCACCTAATGGCGTACTCGGGAAATGCCTAGTGGAAGAAAAGACGTGTTCAAGGAATTTCTGGAAGTCTCAGTGGCTCAAGTTAAGCAAAGATGTATTTATTTCACGTTTATTTTTGAGAGCAATGAGTCAAGTTCCCCTAGCTTTGACACACAGTGGCGTTCTCTTGAGCATTCTTTGCCTTTGAGATGTTGCCCATTCTTGAACTGGTCTGTCTGTGTCCGTTTAGCACTCTGGATTACAGCTCTGAATAAAAATGTTGGTAAAATTCCTTTTAAGCCAATAAAAAACAAAGCCACCTGTCGAGGGACTCGAGCTGCTGCAGTCCCTTGCTGTTCAGTAAGATCGTGTGTGCGATGGGAAGAGCAAACAGCTCTTCGTTTGACGCAGGAAGAACCAGAGGAACTTAATACTGACAGCATCGATTTTCAACCTGTGCTGGCAACACCGTGTTTTCCCTCTGCTGATGTTTTGTGTTGTGCACGAAGGAGTCAGCAGTTTCCTCCCTATTTACACATCATGGCATTTAGCTCAGGAAATCAAGGCTCGTGTTTTACAACAGAGCAGCGACCGGAGCAACGCTTGCTTCTGGAAGTGTTGGCAGACTCGGTGCCGT